>JAQGAE010002939.1:0-16131 GCA_034696685.1 Julus scandinavius | reverse complement strand
CATGTAGGTGGCGCTGCACGTCAGCATAATTTTTATTTCACTGATTTCCCTGCAGGTGGCACAGCCGACAAATCCGTTTGCTCAATCATTGCAAATTCGCGAGAATGGTTTTCTCGCAAGAAGATCGCATTGCCATTACGTTTTTACGCGAAAATAAGAAATTTAATGCAAGAAAGTGTTTGAAAGAATTTCCTGAGAAGGGCTGGTCGAGAAAATCATAGTTTTTAAAACATCAATGAGGACATCATTCTATGAAAAGTATATGGAACATCCATTTTTCCATTTTATGTTATATCTACATGTACATAATGCTTGTTATCGTTGTTTTTTAAAATTAATTCAAGTTTGAAATAAGTAACAATGTGTTGAGTTATGACGGAAACGAGGGTTAATTAAAAGTATTTGTAGTGAAAACTAGTTATTAAGAACTAGAAAAATGAGGTTTTGTTCACCCGAAAAATGCAAAACAAAAATGGTAATCTCTCTTTTAGATTCCAAAAATAAAAACGAGTTCGAATTTTAACAGTTCTCATCTCGTTCTTTCCTGTTTAGTGTTCTTTTTTTCCTTGCTCGACACATACCTGTAAATGTGAAAAATTGTGAGCAATTTATATTTTAAAAAACCCCACAAACTTGGTTTATTTTTGCATATTTTAAAAGTGCGGATTCGGTCATGTGAAGAAGGTACGATGAATGCGAAACAAACCCGGAGGGCAAACTTTTTTGCATATGCTTGTAAAAACTTGTGTATACGTACAATGTACGTCTTGGTGGAGACCCGGCCGGCTTAAGAAGTTTCACTTCTATATTGCGGGAGAGTCTTACGCTTTTCATATAAATACAGTTGGCTAACTTAACCAACTTGGCTAACTTGTTATGTCTTGTGCTTTTTCAGTCGCTGTTTTTTGTTATCCTAAAATATTGTAATTAAGCTAATTTTCGGTCACACCACTTGATTATAAAATATAGCTTTAATTTGGATTGAATATCGCCTTGTGTCATTTTCACAATGTTCATACTATAGTCAGTGAGTAGCAGTGTATAACTGTGTATTGAATTGAATTGGTCGACGGGTGTCCGTGTCTTCTCGCCATCTGCTGCGAAACAACAGGCAAAAGCTGCACGATGACCTCCCGCATTGTACATTTTGCGAGGCGACGAAAAACACCATATGTGAAACAAACAAATAAACGAACGATACAAATCATCCCTTGATGGCCATTGTAGTTGCAGTCAGCATAGTCACGAGGTACGTGCATGGCAATAAGCCTCGCTCGATCACGCTTTCTGAAACGCCTTTCACACAAAAAAATACGACTTTTTAGCTTTTCATGCTAGAAATTTATTAAATATGCATGAAATGAGGATCTGCCACGTAGTATAATTCTATGGGAGAAATGTTGACCACCAGGGGGCGCGTCTACGTCTCGTTCCAAATGAGAAATTCTCACAAACATAATAATGACAAATGAAAACAACATCTTTGTGACGGATTACAATACGCATTTGTCATCTACATGATTCTATTTTTACATCATTTGCTTTTGATTTAACGCTGCTTATAAAAGGGGACGATTGAAGATTGATAGGCGTTCTATTTTGAAACGCGTTGCCACTGTCAAAATGGTGGCATTTGTTGTAACTATAAAAAAAAGTCGCTACCAAGATGGCGGTTTCAGTGTTTTCACTTTTAATAATGGCCTCAACTTCCTGTCACTACTAAGATGGGAACTTACAAGGCCGTATACATAATTCATCACATTTTGGGGAAGATATGGTTAAGAATTTTGGGTTTGACTATTTGACCAAATACGGTGGAAACTCGGTTTGCGAACCATGTTTCAGTTCCCGAACACATTTCTCTGGACCACCAATCAAAGATCCGAGTTTGTACAATTGTTTTACTAGTTCCAGCAGAACATCTTTGTTACGGATAAAGCCGGATCTCCACCAAGACGTACATGTACATATTTACAAGTATTTACACACATATGAAAAAACGTTTGCCCTCCGGGTTTGTTTCTGCCGCCATTTCGTAAATACATGTAAATATCAAAATTGTCCACTTATTAAATGGCTTTAATAGCTGTACAATTTTGATATTTACATAAATTTACATATATTTAAAAAATGTCGGCTGAAACAAACCCGGAGGGCAAACTTTTTTGCATATGTTTGTAAAAACGTGTTTATATACGTATATGTACGTCTTGGTGGAGACCCGGGTTAAGTTTTACTTAGTGCAAGAAACATCAAAAATGTGTTAATTAAAATCGATATTCAAGGATATAGCTAGCCTACATTGCAAATGTGGCAAAAGTTCATCTCTTCCCAGGTAACACACGTCGTTGGTCCAATCATTGGATTTTAGTTGGCACTGTTGGCGAATTATTGATAGTTGGCTGCAAATATTGACTCAACGTTGGAAATAAGTGGAGTTGCCAATTATAGCTTTTATGTTAACATTTTAACGTTGGGAAAACGTTGTCATGTGCTGCAGTTGACAATCATCGGTTTTGGCTGGCATTTTAACATTGGACAAACATTGTCATGTGTTTCAGTCCCAACAGTCGGTGTTATGTTGGCATTAAATGTTTGGCCAACGTTTTCGTCTGGTGCAGTTGCCAATCGTTGGTTTTATGTTGGAATTAAGCCTGGCGCCACGCATGGGGCATTTGTCAAGTACTTTGTCAAATGCCCCATGTGTGTATCAGGCATTTGCCTATTTGGCCAGCACTTGGCCCAATACTTGTTCCACCAGAAGTCGGTATTTATCCCACATCAAAATTGGCCAATGTTTGCATAGGGAAACACTCACTTACCTTGTACTTTGCAGTTACACATGTGTGTAGTGGTGATCTTGTCATTTGGCAAGTACTTTGGCAACAGGCAAATATTTGCCTGTTGCCAATTATCCCATGTGTGGCGCCACCAATAAATGTTGGGCAAACGTTGCCATATGGTTCAGTTGGCAATCATCAGTTTTATGTTGGCATTAAATGTTTGACCAATGTTTTGGTCTGGTGCATTTGCCAATTTTCAGTTGTATGTTGGCCCAGGTTATTAGAACCTTGAGATGTATACTCAAACTATGAAGGATTTACTACGGTTTATATTTACAAAAAACGTAATTAATATTAGAATTCACAGAATGTATACATCCAACTTCTTTATTTAGTTAGATTAACATATTTGGGAAATTATCAAATATAATAAATTGTTTCCTTAACTTTAATTTTCATACATTTAGTTCAATAAGAGAAAATATAGGTAATTTCATTTTTATCTTAAAGTATGCTAAAAGTTTCCATATTATAAGCTGAACGACAATTAATGTTAAGGACAAGATGTAGATTATGATTTGATAATTGATTGCCCAAATATGTTAACCTAACTAGATGAACAAGTTAGATGTACATAATTTGTGTACATTAATTATGATTTTTTTCAAATATAAACCATTCATCCACCTGCATAGTTAGAGTATATAGCTAAAAGTTGACTAAGTATAAAATTATGTTGCTATGGCTGGCTGCTATGGCAACTCCAAATGAAACTTAAAAAATCAATAATTTGGGGAAGATGACCTGGATACCAGCAGTTATTTTTAAAATAACTGGGGTATAACTTGTGCCTTAAATAGCCCCTAATATACCCAAGAAACCCTACACATTGGCCCATTGTTTGCATTCAATTGGCAAAGTTGTTAAATCTTTGCAACTAATATTGGCCTAATGCAACCTTTGGCCCAGCAGGATATTTTGGCATTTGACCAACAAAGTTTTCTCAACATTACCCTAATTAAGCATTTAACCATTGGCCAGCAAGACATTTGTGCATTATCTCAGGTTTGGCTGCCTTCGTAGTGCCAATGAAAAAAACATTGGCCCAGTTATTTGTTCCTAACATTGGCCCAATTGTTTGTTTAATCATTGTCCAGCGAGACATTTCTCCATTATACTAACATTGGCCTGCCTATGTAGTGCCAATGAAAATACTTTTAACAGAGCAATGTGTTCTTAACATTTGCCTAATTACTCATTCAAAAATTTTCAAGCGAGAAATTTGTGCATTGGCCCAGCATTAGCTGCCTTCGTAGTGCCAATGAAAAAGAATTGGACAACAATTTGTTCCTAGCATTTTCCCCATTATCATTTTAGCACACCAATGATTAACCATTGACCCAGCATTGACTATGTAGCACCAATGAAAATACACTGGCACACCAATGATTTTCTCAATGTTGACCCATTTGCTTATATAACCATTGGCCAGCGAGACATATCTCTCTTGTATTAACGTTGGCTGCCTATGCAGTGCCAATGAAAACACATTGGCACAGAAATGTTTTTCCAACATTGGCCCAACAAATTTTGGCTACCTGGGTTTGTCTCGATCGTTCGTTGTTGTCGTTTATGGGCGATTTGCACCAATCTTCCACATACACACAACAACACAACATTTATATCACATAATATTTAATAAATATGAGCATTTATAACCTTAATGGTAATGAAGTCCCAGTATTACCTAACTATTACTCTTTTTTCTAATGCTTCACTTCCAAGTGGCACAGTTTGCCTAGTGGGTAAAAACGTTAGGCTGGTATCTGCAAGTTTCCAGGTGCACTTCCCTCTGTGAACAGCTTTTCTTAAATATATATTCTGCAGAATTCAGCAGAAATGAATGTTACAGAAAAAGTCACCATAATTCTGATACATACTTTTTTGCACAAACTTAGTAGGCTTAATTCTGCAGAATTCTGAGTCATTCTTTGTATGGGTCTTTATTTCCTATTATGTTGGAAATCATGGATGTATATATTAAACTGTTTCTTCTAATAAGTTGTTATATTTATTTCCTTTCTGTAATATTCCCACACAAAAGAATGCATTATTTGGATCTACATTAATTGCAATGGGAAAATTTGATTCGGATTACAAACTTTTCGGTTCACGAACAGGGTCAAGGAACGGATTAAGTTCGTCAACTGAGGTTCTGCGGTACTCAAAAGGTATGAGTGCAAAAGTGATTGAATGCAAATGTACTCAAAGCATACACATACAATGCACTCGATTAAGGGCATCTGGGACCACTTCCAAATGCAGCATAAACCCCATAGGTGGCACTGAAAATTGTGGCCTTTTTTCGGCTGAGGCGCCTGAAGAACGATGCCACATAATGCATCCACTAAGTCCCAATATAAGTCTACAATAAATTGTTTCAAAAGATTCTAGGCCCCTAAAAAGTAACAAGGGCGTGTGAAGAGGGGTATTTCACCTACTGCAGTAAAAAAAATAAAAAAACCATGATATTTTGAATTTAAGGGATTAAGAATTAGGAAGCACATGTTAAGTGACCTACACTGCATCAAAAAAGTTTTCATACACCCTTCATCTACATGTTTGAATTGCAATAACATTTTATTCAAGAAAGAAAACAGCTTACTTTTAACTGAATTATGTGCATTAAACATTCTAAAAATAATGTACAAAAGGATTTATCAAAATAATTATTAGTAAAATTAATATGGCATTTATATAACAAAGGTTGCAATTTTTATGTTAATAAGTTTTCATCCACTGGACATAATTAACTAAAATTGTTATTTAAACATATGTCTTCTGTGTTTTAATAACTTGTTTGTCCACCACAGGTTTTCACTACTTCCTTCAGCCTGTTTTTCGTAGCAGAAACAAATTTTTTGTACTTTCTTGAGTAATTAAGTTCCATTCATTTGTAATGACAGATTTCAGCTGTTACTTATTTGTAACATTGTGGGTTCTTATTCTTCTCCCCAACTCATCCCACAAATGCTCTATGGGATTTAAATCTGGAGATTATGGAGGTGTATGAAGCTGCTTATCCACAATAAAGATGAGCCATTCCTTGACACATTTGGCTGTATGTTTTTTGTCATTATTTTGTTGAAAGAGAAATGACCCAATAAGTCCCAGTTTTTCAGCATTTTTTTAAAAATTATGTTGTATAATGTTCAAATAAAAATATTGATCTATAATTTCATCAATGAAAACCAAGTTCCCTTCACCTGTGGCACTCATACATCCCCATACTAAAACTCCTCCACCACCATGCTTCACTGTTGGGCACAGATGTTTTGTGTTTTCAGCTGTTCTTTTGGCCTCTACTTTCAGATGAAAATACATTAAATTTCGACTCATCACTGAATATTTCCAATTCTCAGAAGGTCTGTGATTCGTTAATTCGAGTTCTTACAAAGTGTAGACATTTGGCTTCTTCAACGGTATTCTGCCATGATATCCAGCATTTCTCAAGGTAACTCTGGCAGTTTCAGGATCCACTAGCAGATTATAATCATTTTGTAGCATTCTGGCACGTTTTGGAGCACTTATTTTAGGGGTCTGTCTCACTGTTCATAGAACAGCCTACTGTAACGACCCGAGGAAAAGGGTCGTAAAAGAGGGGGGAAAAAGAAAACAACAACCAGCAATAAAACACTTACCGAGAGGGGAAATAAAAGAGCAAACCAGTCGGAGGGTCGTCAACAGAGCAGTAGTCTTAAACCACGCCACGGTGGTTACAGGGTAACTATGAGGGGGGTTATCCGACCATTCCCCTCTTCACTCGGCAAGCTCTGCACGGAGCTCTATACAAAGGAGGAATATCAACTGAATACATAATTAGGGCCCCTACCCCCCATTTTAGAAAAAATGGTGAAATCCGGTGTTGTGAGGTGTCTGCGTGCTTGAAGTTGTAAGGGCAGTTCAGGGAAGTTGTAAAAGTGGGAAAAGGGATGAATTTTTAATTACCCCCACTTTTTTGTAATTACCCCTACTTTTGAAATTCGGTCAAAATTGATGTCACATACCTTAAATGACATGTCAAACCACTTCGCTTAAGAAAAGAACCTTGAATAATACTACTTCCTGTTTGGATGTAGCACTTCTTGTTCCTAAATCCCATCAAGTGACCAATCAAGCTTCTCCATTTTTAGGTGGGAATTCTTTGGTAGTGGTGGTTAGGGCCTAAAAGATCCTAAGCAAAATCCAAAGGGCCCAAAAGGACCTAACTGGGAAATTCGAGTTGGAGTTCAATAATAAAAGCCAAAAAGGCACTAACATTTTGTCCAAGGGCCTAAAGAGTCCCAAGTTTCGAAAAGCTGGGAAAAGGGGTTTATTTGGAATTTCCGACTGTTTTGACTTGTTTTCCACAGCTAAGTGTTATCTGTGCCATGGCCCCATGTCTATTTGTGAAGAATAAGACACAAATAAACGGGGTTTTCGTGATTGATGAAAAGTACAAGCCCGCAAGCAGCTTCTTCACCTTTAACCCCACGTCTTTCTGAGATTGCCTCTGGTAACAGTAATCCTGGAGAAAGATTCGAGATTTCCGAGGACGAATTGTCATTTTCAGAAGGGGACTCCACCCTCATTTATACAGAGAATGAGAGGGATACTCCCTCAAGCGTTTTTGGAGACAAAGACTCTCCAATAGATGAATGAGACATAACCCTTGATAAAGTGCAACGGTTAGCATATATGGCTGTGGCTAACGGTAATAACATGGCAGAAATGGCAATATCCAATGGTGGTAATATCATCAGGGATTGATACATTCAATCCTTTTTTTTGGTGGTGGAACCAAAACAGATGTAGATAGCTTTTTGACCAGTTTGAAAATGTTGCTGAGCTAGGCAACTGGTCCGATGAACAACGAGTAAGAATTGCTCGCTGTCGGATGATAAGAGTGGCTTTAAAATATGCTCTTAGCAAAGCAATTAAAAGCATTACAGTATGTAAAAGTTTAAGAATGCAATAATTCAAAGATTCTCATACATACATGCAACCACACAATTAAGGAACATGACAACGTGCAGGCAAATCAAAAAAGAGCATCCAAGAGACTTTGCAAACAGACTACAAATGCTGGCTGACAAGTATTTCATGGACATCCTAAGGGATCCCGTGAAAAGAGCTGCTGCTCAGCTGTTAGGACAATACACTGCAGGACTAAGAGACCCTGTGGGTCGTATTGTGCTATCAAGGAATCCGAAAACTTTCTTTAAAGCAATAGAGGTGGCAGTCCAAGAGATGAAAATGAGAAACTTACAGGAGGATACCACCAAGTCAGAGCCGCAGAGGACAGGGATCCTATATTGGCAGCAGAAATTAGCATGTTAATGAATAGAATTGCACAATTAGAAATGTGTGCAATGGGTCCAATTGATTCAGGAAAGGAAAACCGAGTTTGTGCATGTAATGGAAACAGTGGAGCTAGAGAGAGGCCTTGGGTGAATTACAGAGTAATGGCACCAAGCCGGGACCTAAGCAATGTTGTGTGTCAAATTTGCAGCAAAGTAGGGCATAACGAGAAATGGCTGCTTCCAAAGAATGGGAAAAGATGCCCAGAAGAATGGATGGGTGACGTGCTTTAGCTGTGGCACAGCGGGACATTATGCTCGGGAATGTCACCCGCTGAAATGCAACCATTGTATAATATTTGGGGCATGTGGAAAGGAACTGCTGGAGTAAAAATAACTCAAACAGGTCACATCTAAAAAGCGTCCAGCGAGGGGTCGTCAATCTGCCCCCTCAAGGAAAACCACAGTAGCGCATTTAGGAGGACAGTCAAAACAGCATCCAGCAGATGATGTAACAGTACCATTAAAGATAGGGAGGAGGAGTTACACCTTGTTAGTAGTCACTGGAAGTCAAGTAACACTTTTGTGTGGGGACAGTGTGCAGACAACCTAACCTCATCCGCGGTAGTACCGTGTACCACCTATAAGGGAATTTCAGGAGAAAGATTGCAGGCGGTAGGTAAAGATACACTAGGGTTGAATATAGGAACAATGAAATTTTGGCACCCTTGTGTATTTGTTGGTCAGGCCCTATTTGGGAGCAGAATTGACGGGATATAAGGAGCTGACTTCTTGGAAAAACAGGGAGCCATTATCGAAGTGGGTAAATCACTCTCATTTAGGAAAAAACCATGGGAGAAAATAAGATTTGGAACATCATTAACTGCCACCCCTGAATTCACCTCGCTAAATTACATCAACAGCTTGAAGAAGTTTTCGCTGGATGCAGGCAAAGTAGCCGTGATTAAGGGATGCCTAAACCAACCACCAGGAGTACCTATCTCCTGGGTCGTAGATAAACAAAAATGGTTTAAGCGACTGAATTTGATAGTTCATGTTGTTATGGGATGGCGCGACCTGTTTAATTATTTTAATTTAATTAAAAATAAAGGGTAACTTACCTGTGTTACCTGGTGGCCGTGCTGTCCTGGTGACGTCGTCCCGAAGAAACCTAAAAGGAAAGGAAAATTGATTAGTTGGGTTTAATTATACGACCTACCTTCCCCTCCAAAACTTGCCGAGAGTTAAGTTTGGAGTGGCCCAGGTGGCACCACCGTTGAGGATTATGGTTTTGGGCGATTGCCATCTTTGTTTTTGTTGTTGTCGAGGCATTGCCATGGGCACGTGTGGATCACGTCATGGATCACGTTCGTCGCAGGTCGCGATTCGACGCCACCCATCAAGCCCCGTGTGTTTTGTTGGCTGTCCTACAACGGCTCCCTGGATTGGACGCGTGCGGATTGCCGAGCACGCCCATCATCACCGCCATTGGACGACGCGGTTATTGTGGCCGGTAACGTGAGGCCAATCGCCGTCACGATTCGACTGGTTTAATTGCGGGCCAATGGTCGACCCCCGTCTGGGTTTCGTTAAGCATTATTGTCGTGCTTTCGTGGACCACCGCCATTGGTTAACGGGCCAACCACCCATTCCTCGTTGATTGGCCCATTGGCTGTTTTGATTCCTCGGCGTGTTTTGGGGTGAGTTGATGTGATCGCCTATTGGAGGGTTGTTCCTAATTGGGTCGCCGATGCGGATCGCCGACTCGATGTCCAGTTCATCCGTGTGTCATTGCCGAACGTTTTTGCCGTCAGGGGCGAACATTCTTGCCGGGTTGCCGAACATATTTTTGTGGCCGTTACCTGATATTCTTGGCGCATTGCCGAATGCAAGATGGGGACAGTCCAGAAAGTTTTTGTGATTTGCCTGACGATAAAGGTGTACATTTTGATTCGTTCGGTTTCATAAAATCGTAATCGTGATTTGTTAAGTGAAGTGTGTGAATTGATTCGTCCCCCCCCCCCCAAAAAAATTCGGAATAGTGTTTTTGGGGAAAAAACGTGACGCACGAAATCACGGAGGCATCTAGTTTGTTTAGGCCAATGTTGGTTTGCTTATGACCTACTGTTGCAATTGATTATGTAATTATTGCTGTGTTTTGGCATTGTTACCTTTGAGTGTTTAATTGTGTTGTGATTACCCCTGACGCCCTATATTTTCAGGTTTTGTCCAGGACACTGTCATCTGGGACCGGAATGGACTCCGTGTAATACAGGTTTGAATTTTTTTCCTCTTGGTACTTATTCCTGGGTCCTCAGGATTGTTTGTGGGGTTATTCGCTATCATCGAAATGGAACACAGAGGTGCAGATTCCGCAAGACGGTCCTTCTGGCTGAAAGGTCGGGGTTCTATTTTCGGGTTTTTTAAATTCGGCAATGTCGTTCGTGCAGGATTTTTCGAGAACCGGAGTTTCATCGCGACGTGTTTGGCGCGTGGGTTTTTCCGACGACGCTTCTTGTTTGCATGACTCGCCCAAATTCCAAATATGTTCCAAACACTACCGGTAAAAATGGCTGACTGATACGACTTCTTGCTCCCTTCTGCTGATAGGTCGCCGAGGATATCACTCCTCACCGAGTCTAACTACGCGACCTGGAGGAAGGAGCTAGAAGTTGCGTTGATGTATCACTACGTCCTGCAGGTTGTGAGTAAGGACCGCTAGGATCCCGAAAAGGCTGCCACCCAGGCCGATCGGGAAAGGTTCGAGGACAGGTGCCAAAAGGCTTACTTTATTATCTTTTCTTCATATACAACACACTTATGAGCCAACTACCCTAGAGAGGATCTCTGCAGATGGAACACCTCGAGTCCATCGAGAGCTACATTGCCCGGGTGGAGCGTGTAGCTCTCCAACTTAAAGAAGAAGCGGGTCGCCGGGTCGATGACATGGACTTGGCATTCCAAATGCTTATGGGTCTTCCTCCAAGCTTAGATTTGAAGATCAAGCTGCTCCACACTTGGCCTGACACAGACTTTGTTCCAGCAAAGGCCAAGGCAGCCCTGATTGCTGAGGCCAACAGCATCAGATATAACCAGGATGCGAGTGCAGCCGGATCCGCAGGGAGTGCCGGGAGCGATGTCCTCGTCTCCTTCCGCGGTGCGACTTCAACGCCGCCAGAAAAAGCACCCTCCGGACCGTTTAAGACCCAGACCTGTTCCCATTGTGGGAGGAAGGGTCACCTTCAAGAGACCTTTTAGGTCAACCTCGGGTCAGGGGGACAGGGTGCCATACCCAAGATGATTCCTTATGTGCTTATGCAGCCTGTATCTGCAGTCCCTGCAGCGCAGCAGGCACAGAAGCCTAAAGGGGCAAAGGGCAAGCGGAAGGGGAAGAAAAAGAATAGCTCTGGGGGCATATCCAGGGGAACCTCCGTCAGCGTTACCATTCCTTGGGAATGGGCAGGTTTCGACATCCTCGTTGTTGCACTGATTGCTGACGAGGGTAAAGACGATCGGTGGACTTGAAATTCCAGGGCGGGCGTGAGCATATGTCATGAATGCCGCTGGTTCACGGAGTACCAGGAAACAACCCCTATCGACATGTACTCTTATTCTAGAACATTCCGGATTGTCGGTAAGGGTACAGTCGTGTTTTCTTCTGAGGTGAACGGCAAAAAGCATCTCACTGCCATCCGTGATGTTGCATATGCTCCGTCAGGAGGAGAAATCTCCTCTCAGCCTCCTAGATTAGCAAATCGGCAGGTTGTACCTGAAGGAATCGGCTGACAAAATTCGGGGTTTCGACAAACGGGGTGTCCAAATTTTAGACTTTAAAAGGGAAGACCATCTGTATCATATAACAGCGGTGCCTCGACCCGACTTGGGCAAGAAATTGTTGCAGCCAATGATGGTGTCGGCCACTGGTGGGTTGGCCCAATCTTCCATTTTGAAGTTGTGGCATCTGAGACTTCGCCATATCAGTCAGGACAAGATCCTGCAAATGTCAAGGTCTCAGCATTTCCGTGGTCTGCCAAAGTTGACAGATAAACCACGGAACTGTGAGGCGTGTTTCGAATGTAAAATGCGCCGACCAAACCCACTAGGCACAGGATAAAATCTATTCGAAGGCACCACTGGAACTGATCCATGCGGACGTATGGGGGCCATTTGTTTTTGTTTTGGGTACAGGCTGTCGGTACTACCTGGCACTGATCGACAATTACTCG
Organism: Julus scandinavius; assembly: GCA_034696685.1. Lineage (NCBI taxonomy): Eukaryota > Metazoa > Arthropoda > Diplopoda > Julida > Julidae > Julus > Julus scandinavius. The sequence goes on along the minus strand of JAQGAE010002939.1, from coordinate 3,783 downwards.
CGTTAGTGCAAAGTGTATCCCCTGCAATGCAAGGACCAGGTCATGGACAGTATCTCCAGTTATATCACTATGATGGAGAAACAGACTGGTCATAAGGTGAAGGCCATAAAGACCGACAACGGGGGAGAATTCGGCTCCAAACCGTTTGAAAAGTTCTATGCGGAAAGGGGGATTAGACATCTGTGCACGAATGTCTACTCTCCACATATGAAAGGGGGGGCTGAATGGTTCAATCAAACGGCCGTTCAAGCTATTAGTCATGCTACGCGACTCTGGTTTGGGCAAGAAGTTTTGGGCAGAATTTCTCTACACTTTCACCTACCTTAAGAATAGACTGCCCCAATGGATACTCGACATGATTTCCCCTTATGAGAGGCTTAAGGGGTATACGCCGAACCTTACTAACCTCGGATCCGTGGGTAGCAAGGTCTACGGCTTTGTCCCTCAGGCTCAACAGAAGGGGAAACTCGACGACACTTTTGTTAATGGGATCCTTATCGGCTACGCTGGAACGATGAGGATATTTTTCGAGGACTGTTTCGCTTCTTCAATCTGGAACTAAGCTTCATTTTTGAGTCTAGTCAAGTTCGGGTTGATGAGACAATCATGGGGACCGGTCCCAACGATCGCTCGACAGGACTTATGTCCTTACCAAAACTCGGACAGGAAGCTCCGGACGCCGGATGACAAGTTGCATGTCCACAAAAAGCGCAAGGTCTACGATTCCGTACCGCCTCAGCAAGGACAGAAGGTCCTAGGCTGCAGGTGGGTGTTTACCCGTAAGCAGGATTTGCAGGGCGTCATGGTGAGACACAGGGCCTATCTTGTTTGTAAAGGGTTTCAGCAACAGAAGGGTTTAGACTTCACGGATATGTACAATCCCGTGATTAACTTCACGCTCGTCCGTGTCGTCTTCCTTCTGCTTGTTGTGTTCGGGGGTTAGCTACATTGCCACCTCGACGTCAAGTGCGCCTTTCTGTATTGACAAACCCTTGACAAACCCAATCTGATGGAACCTCCACCAGGGGCGACCCAAACCGACGGATGTGTCTGGCACCTGAACAAGTCTTTGTATGGCTTACACCAAGCAGGTAGATGCTGGTGGGGAACCTTGCATTAGGAACTGCAATGGCAGGACTTCATACCATTTGACAGTGTCGAATGCATTTATCGGTTACGGTGGGATTCCCTGGTCATGGTGTTTGTGGACGACTTGTTGGTCTTGGGAAAGGATGACAGAGCAATTAACAAAGTCATTGCCAAACTGTCCCGGTTCTATAATCTCAAAGATCTAGGACCAGTGACGATTTTCCTGGATGACGGTAACATCATCATTGACCAAGAGCCGTATATTGACGCCCTTAGCCGGAAACTAGACATGATCCCTATGCGACATGTTAAGAAGCCTCTTCGAGTAGGAACGGTCTTTCGTGAATTTATGAGTAGCGAGGAATAGGCGATTCCGTATCCATATCGGAGTGTTATAGGCTCATTGCTATATGTAGCCAGGATGACGCGAACGGACATCTTGGTCGCCGTTAATACTTTAGCGAAGTTCAGTAGCGCACCGTCTTTACAGGCCTGACATCTAGTGGAGAACTTGGTCAATTATTTACGACAGGCCAAAAATAAAGGTCTAGTTCTCTTTAAGAGTCATGATGTTAAGGTCCAGGCGTTCACTGACGCATTCTGGGGGTCCGACTTAGATACAAGTCACTCGGTCTCGGGGATATTGGTAATGATTGGCATTCCCAGGTGTGCTTCAGATCTTCGCGTCAGACCATCATAGCTCAATCGACCATTGAGGCCGAAATCATGGCCTCGGTTGATCTTGTGAAGGAGCTACTTTTGTTGTGTAGGTTCTTGGAGGAGGCACATCCTATCTTGCCTGACGGCATCCAGGAACCAACGTTGTTCCTCGACAACGTATCGGCGATTCATGCAATAAGGAACGAGGTCAAGAATTACACGACCAAATACTTCGTGATTAAAATTCGGTTCATCAGAGACCACTTTTAGAAAGGGGTATTTAAAGTTTGCTTCGTCGGTACTAAGTTCAATTTCGCGGACTTGCTCACGAAGCCCCTTTCAGCCAGCAGAATATCCGCGTTGACTCCATACCTCTGTGACTGGACCCTGCAACTTTAGGGGAGGTCTTGCCTCGGGGAGAATGTTGTTATAGGCTGGCGCGACCCGTTTATTTGTTTTAATTTAATTTAATAAGAAATAAAGGGTAACTTACCTGTGTTACCTGATGGCCGCCCTGTCCTGGTGACGTTGTCCTGAAGAAACCTTAAAGGAAAGGGAAATTGATTAGTAAGGAGATTGTTGTTGTCAAGGCGTTGCCATGGACACGTGTGGTTTTTCTTGCTGGGACTGCAAGTGTGTTTTTTGCTTTTTGTTTGTTCGTCTCCACGGCTCCATTTTTGCTAACAGTTCAGAGAAGTATACGCATGGTAGACGAAACCGGCAGAGTTGCCTGTCAATTGCAAAATTTTTCAGGAAAGCCTCTCCACATATAGGAAGTTGCATATATAACAAGTATAGCACCATTGGAAATAGAAGTACTAGGGGAAAAGCAAAATGCGGAAACCCAGGATGTTGTCTTAGATCAAGCTGATTTAGGTGACTTGGATAAATATTGGAGAAAAAAGTTACGGAAAGTAATTAGTAAGTATCCTAGAGTGATACAATGGACAGACGGAGAATTAGGGGAATGTGCTGTCGTGAAACATCACATTTATACCCTAGAGGATAAACCGTTATTCCAAGAACCCTACAGAGTCTCGTACGCCCAGCAGAAGCTTAATAATTAAATTCAGGAGATGGAAAACAGAGGTGTCATTGAACCCTCTATGTTCCCTTTGTCAGCACCAATTGTAATGGTGAAAAAGAAAGATGGAGGAACACAAATATGCATTGATTATCAGAAACTGAATGAAGTTACTAGAACAGACCCATACCTAATACCAGTAATTAATGAAACATTAGATAAATTGGGTAAAGCAAAATGGCTCTGTGCCTTAGATTTGGCAAGTGGATATTGGCAAATAGAAATGGCTCCTGAAGCAATAGAGAAAACTGCCTTCACGGTGCCTTGTAAAGGGAGATGTGAATTCAATCATATGCCATTTGGGCTAAAGAATGCACCAGTAACATTTCAAAGAACTATGGAAGCCGTATTACACTGCTTAGATGGGAAAATGTTTTATATAACTGGATGATATAATTTTTTTTAGCGAAACAAGGGAAGAAGCTTTGGTGAATTTAGGAAGGGTTCTGAAAAGTCTGGATGAGGCTGGACTTAAGAATAAATTAACTAAATGCTCATTTATGAAGCAAGAGGTAAAATACTTGGGACATTGTGTCAAACGAAGGAATCAGACCCAATCTAGCAAAAGTTGAGGTCATTGAGAAATTCCCAACACCATAAAAAGTTAAGGAAATTCGTAGATTTATCGGAATGGTTGGATATTATCGCAGGTTTGTACATGACTTTTCAAAAATAGCAAAACCTTTAAATATGTTAACCCGAAAAGAGATCTCATTTATTTGGGGAAAAAAGCAACAAGAAGCTTATAACAAATAGAGAACGAGCCTAATCAAAAAACCTCTTTTGGTCTATCCTGATTTCACGAAGCCCTTCGTTCTAACAACAGATATGTCTGGATATGCTATGGGTGCCATTCTCTCGCAGAAAGTCGAGGGACATGCACTGCCCATCGCATATGCCAGTCAGCAATTGAACAAAGCAGATCAGAATTACTCAACCACAGAAAGAGA
>JAQGAE010002938.1:0-16134 GCA_034696685.1 Julus scandinavius | reverse complement strand
ATCACGCCGAACGCCTAATCCACCTTTATAAACAAACACATGAATTGAATATGCAACAATTTTTAAAGAAGTTGGCCGTAAAGCGAAAAACCGAATAACGAATCAATTTTTTCTGCATTGTGATTTTCGTTTTTTCCCTCCTTAAACTAAGTCTGTGCCCTTGTTTGTGCAAATTGGGGTAACTTATCACATTTCTTGGCCACTTTCTTTAATTACAGCATTTTTTTATTTGATCGTATAACGAAACATTATGGGCCGTAAACGAAAAAGTGCCATAATTAAAAAAAAGCCGTTATAGTGTAAGGACGTGTAAAGAGCAGCCGTATAGCGAGGTATAGGTGTAATCTCAAAAATATGAAGTATCGATTTTATACTCTGATCAACAACGAGTTTCTGCTCTGGGATTTTTTTAAGGTACTAAATAAACTGACAAAATACTCACTGAAATACATGTTTCCTAATTGAAGTTGTCCGTCAACCCAGCCTTGTTCTGCAGCTTGAGCAAAGTACTTGAAAGCTTGCGAATAATCCTTGAAAAATATTTTTAAAGTTAAAAACAATCAATTAAAATAAAACCATAAAAGTCTAGAGACAGTACCTTTTCTACGCCCTTTCCATAAAGGTACATGAGGCCTAAGCCGCTCTGACCAACTGGATTTCCCTATAATGTAATTTTACAAGTGATGAAAAATCATGCATAAAACATGACCATTTATGGGTATCAATCCCCAACCTTATCTTACCATATCAGCTGCTTTTTTAAAATATTTTAATGCAGTCTCGTTATCTTGTTTTACAACACTGCCGCCATCCATGTGCATCTGCCCAATTTAAATTAAAGAGAACAATGATAAGAAATTACGAGGGCAATATAATAGTTTAACAAAATCAGTTATACGAAAGAAGAGTTTAGCGGAAGATTTTAAATTCAAAGCAGAACATTATTAACAGCAAAAAAAAAAATTAACTGGAACCATGCTAACGAGAAAATTAAGAGTCACAGAAATTTTCCATAAATTGAATATTTCTATCCATCACGTCAAAACCAACCTTTCCCAAAAAAGCCATGGCATTAGCACTTCCAGCTTCAGCAGCCTGAGTGAAGTAATTTAGAGCTCGTTGGTGATCTTGTTCCACACCTCTTCCTCCTTGGTAATGAAGCTGACCCAAACCCACCTAAAAAGAATAGTTGAGTATATTACTTCACTTATCAATTTTGGACATATTTAAAACTAGTAAAAAGTATGTTTTGGTGTTTCACCTGGGCCTGAACATCTCCTTTTTCCGCCAGAAACTGATAATATTGAATAAGATCATTTTCCAAAATTTGTGATGATGATCCTGGATTTTCTATTTCATCTAAGAGTCTAACTCGTTGAATTGCAGAACCTCCAGAAAGAGTAACTTCTTCCGCAACTGGAAAGAAATTTGCCATAAATGAGATTGTTTGCAAGGTTTACTGAAAAACTGAAATATCCAGCAATGACTCACCTTGATTGGCCACTTTTCTGTAATACATTAATGCAGATTCACAACTGGATGCCATGCCAATGCCAGCCCAATTTCGATACGCCTATAAGAACAACAGACTTATAAGTTTGTGACCCTCAGGTTATTGAAATTACATGCAAAGTCTTCACCATTTAAAGATCGAATCTGTCCAATCTTTTAAAATCAGACAGCAACTAAGAATACTACTTACTAAAGCCATTTGGGCAAACAGATTTCCTCCGAGAGCAGCAAATGTGTAATAGACAAGTGCCTTGTTTAAAAAATAAACCAAAAAACGTTATAAGTCCACTTATTTATGATCATTATTGCACCATGAAATCAGTACTTAAGACAGCGAGACTTACCTTTGCTTGGCTCGAATTTACTGCAAGGCCAGTAGCATAAAGAAACCCTAAGCCCTTAATAAGCAAACAAACAACACATTGTTTTTTTTAAATTTCACATTACTTTAAATGTTGATAAAACACAGTGAATAAAAAGGCCATACCATCTGCCCTTTTGGAGAACCCTTCATGGCTAAATCTTCTAGCATTTCCTTTGCTGCAGTAAGATTTTGGGGCAAGGCATCTCCTAGCATTAATGCAAAGGACACCATCTCTTGAGCTCTTGGATGGCCTAACTTAGCAGCCTCTTCGAGCAGTTGATATGCCCTAAAGAAAGAAACCACCAAAACATACAGTTTGGGAAAACTTTAAAACTGAAATAAAATATATGAGAAGAGCCATATTTAACATGTGTTACTTTTGTACACAATTATGTCGTATGGATTCTAAATTTAAATAAAATTATACAAGTTATCATTGTCATACCTCTTTTTGTTTGGTTTCGTTGCATTAAGTATGCCTTTGGCCTGTTCGTACAATTCTTTGGCTGCAAGAAATTGTAAATAAAAATCAGTAAACTACAAGAATATAAATGGTATTATAACAGGAAAAACAGAAATTTAAAAACCAAAATAATTGCTTAAAGTACTTTTTCGCAATTTGGTAGCATATATCTACATAACAAACAACTCTTTGGAAACCATACACCAGAACTTTATTTAATTATGCCCCAAGTTAGTTGCATAGTTTTAAATAAAGAAATGCACAAATTCTGAAAAGTTAAATCTGTAATCTAATAAATTTTCCAATGTGTGGGGATTTCCTTGTTTTTATAAGTAGCCTAGTACTGTAATTATGGTTGTCATTTTTTCATGCTTGTATTAAAATAACCTTAGCGATACATGGGTCAGCTGATTAGAAATATCGTGCTGATCAACATTTATCATTGATATAGTCAGTAGCATGTATCAGGAAAACATACTTATCAAGAAAATGACTGGCTAGACAAAACATTGGACATCCCTCTTAGCACAAGCAATCACATTTACTCGTCACATTACTAGAGCATGGTGGTTGTTTCCATAGAATCACTTCAGTGTGTAACGTTATGCAACGTTACAGCATAAATTGAACTTTTATGCAGTAATTACTTTGAAAGACAAAATTATGATATTTTTTCTTGCCTAAACCCTCATCATTGTTATTGCCACACAAAAGCATACTCAAGAACTTACTCAAGAAGTCGCACAAGATGGACCCTAACAAACAACCAAAAAACACCTGCCCTGCAGCACTTAGTGACCACCAGACTTGTATGTTTTAGTGGTTATTTTATCATTGGCCTATTTCTGCAACCCGAAGGTAAAAAGCAATGCCATCTATAGGGGATTTTTGCCTAAGAGGGGGACTTCCACCCCCTCTTGAGGGTTTTTAACATGATGAGAGAAAGGGGGATCCGCACGTGACTTCCATCTAAGTTTACATCCGAAGAAGTAGCCAATTAAGACAAATTGGGTGTGAACCTTAATCAAGAGGCAAGTACGTAAACAACGTAACTGCTAGCGTCTGCAACATCATGCTTTTGGAGAACTTAATGCAAGTACGGATTCTCTGCATTCCCTCACGGGGAATCGCCACACACAATTAACATTTTGCCGACGCCGGCGGTTGAGTGGGTTAGGTGCTTGTCTCTCGATCCTAATATGCTGGGTTCGCTCCCAGGTCGAGGTCTGTGGGAATTTTACACATGGGAGAAATTCCCTAAGTGGCGGCTCTTCAGATGAGAGTTTAAACCGAGGTCCGGTGTTGATTGTAGCACCTTAAAGACCCCTAGAGAGGGGGTGGAAGTCTCCCCTCGTAGGCTAAATTCCCAGGTAGATGTTGAAGGAGCATCCCCTGGAGTTGGTGTTTAGCCTTAGTTGCAGAAATAGGCCAACGTTAACAATTACCAAACAAACGACAACAACATTTACCTTGCTTTTCTTCATCGGTAAGTTCATTAGCTGGTGGATGTTCCTTTTCCGGGAACGTCGCCCTCTGCTTATTTCGAAGCATCTCGTCATGGTCGTCATCGCTTTCGTCTGCCAAACTGTAGGCAACCTCTTTCACTGTTCCTGTGATCACCATTGTCCCATCAACAGTTTTAATCACCAAGCTCTCCCCTAGCAAATTACCAGATTCACTTTCCAACGAATCTTCACTCGCACTTTCATCCTGATTATTAATGTTTCGAAACTCCTCTTCTTCCCTGCTCTGGGAGTCTCTAGCTGGTTTGCTGAGTCCATCTAAGGCAGACTCCCCTTTTTTGGAAGCATGTTCAAGGATCTGAGATGCAGAATCAGATGGTTCATTTGTATTTGATGGCACTCCACCGCGTTTACCCGCAAACGACGAAGAATAACTTTCCGCATCTGGCCTCTCTTTAGTGTCTTTATTGCTTCTGGGAGGTTCGTTTAATTTCGAACCCCCGTTTGACCTATGGTCCTGTTCAGGCTCGACTGGAAGTGTTTTTTCGGCAGACGATGGTAGAGGTTGCGTTGCTATTAGCAGGAAAACCACAACTAAAAGCAAACCCTCGAACACTATTATAGCGCTGCACAATTTATGCTTCATTATGGACGTGAATACTGTTGCCTTATAAATCGTAAATAACTGAAACGAGTAACAGTAGGACACGATATTGCTAAAAACTTCCCAGCTGTAGAACGCTCACACCTTCGCCACCGACGTTGAAACGCAGGAAGCCAAATAGCTTCGCATTTCGTACAGGCGCGATTATAATTAGTGATTACATATTACATCATGGATTTTATCTACGTGCAATACATCGCAAATTAAATATCACAAGCATTTCAGCACTTTACCTCGTCCTTGCCACGTAAGAAGCCATGACAGGTCAATCCAGAATTCTGTGGATATTTATGATTGGCTTGCGAGGAATTAGTGTGGCAAGATTACAAAGGCCGACACCATCATTTTTCGTATCATTAATTATTCAATAACTCGACTGGTGTATTTTTAAAAAGAATTTAGACTTGTTAAGTGGAGCGAATTATACTAACGTACAAGAATTTGAATAATTTTTAAATAATTTCGGCAAAGAAATTTATCAGGGATATTTATTAGGGATTTTAAGACATGTAGTCTGTGTGGTGCAGTTTCCCGGCTTTTTTTTATTGTAGACGAAAATCTATATAGGAATTCTTTAATTTAATCAATTTCAAGCCGTTGATTAAAGAAATGAGGGCGGTAGTTCAGCGAGTGACAAAAGCTAGTGTTTCAGGTAAAAATTGCGGGCTAGGTACATCTCGAAAGGTGAAATGTTCATATCGGTGTCGTCTGCTGGTATGTTGTTATGCAACATCGTGTACATTCTTTTGAAAGTTTCAATTATTCAGTTCTTATGTACATGCCAATTTAGTTATAAAAATATTTTTTCAAAAACCAGACTTCATAGCAATGCAGTTATCATTTTAATTTTAAGAACTTTTAAATACTATTCAAAGAAAACTTACTAAATTTATATAAAATACAAATTAGTCATGAGAAAATACAGAAAAAGTTACTTATAAAAAAAAAATTGATTTTAGTTTTTAAAAAAGTTGTCCTTTCAAACCGTCCAATGGATAGAGACTGCATAATATTGAAAATATTATTAACGATATTAAATCGACAGGTCAATTAAATTAATCACCAAAATAAGAACGTTGAACCATACAGTGGAGCAGCTAGTATTTAAACTTGGTTCCATAATTTTTTTTTATAAAGCAGATTAGATTCTTGTTTTTGGAGAAGAATAGTTACTAATGTGTTGAATTTAATTTGTGGTAAAATATTAGTCTGTAATCCGTATGCAATTTTGTTTATATATTACAATAAAAGTTATATAATTGCATTGCATGGTTTTTAAATTATAAACATTACAAATTAAATAAAAATTAAATTTTGATGAAAATTTATATTTTAGGCTGACTACAATTAATTTTTACGATTAATTATTTTAAAGGGATACGTTCTTAGAATTAACTTTATGGAATAAAAAAACGACATCAAAACACTTACCGTATATTCTGGTATATCAGTCATGGTCCAAATTTCGGGGTATACTTTCTGCTATTGATTAATTGTCGACATACAAGTCGGTCACCCAACTTTCGAACAAATTTAAATATCACGTTTCGTCAACTTATGCCTTCATCAGGTACTAAATTGTGCACGTGAAGTGATACATAATTTTTACAAATGTTTCAAAAAATTAAATGGATTTAAACGAATTTAAATAATGAATTTTCGGTTATACTTGACTATAACACATTGCTGTAGATAGAAGTAAATTGGAGGACTATTCCTCAACTTTTAGGGCACACCCTCATTTGTCTTTACCATATATGTTATTGTTTGATCATATTGAAAGCATTTAATGTTTTAGTTAATGGAGAAGTTATCAGTTCCATAGCAAAAGGGCTATGTGTCTTGTTGGGTATATCACGAGATGACACCAGTAATGATATCAAATTTATGTAAGTTGGAGCTAGTTTTCAGTTTTCCTGAAGTGAATTCACAACATTATAAATTAAACGCACTGGGCACCTATCAAGTGGGAAATGTCATAGAAATGACTATTGTTTTCTAGGATAAGAAAATTATTAAATCTTCGAGTATTTGAAGATGAAAATGGAAAAAGATGGAATAAAAGCGTAAAGGATTATAATTATGAAATTCTTTGTGTTAGTCAGGTAAGTTTATCAACAGTTAAAATTAATCACAATGCTGCATTGCACACTTTCTTGATATAAAACTTAATTTCTTTTTTTTAGTTTACATTGTATTGCAAATTGAAAGGGAATAAGCCAGACTTTCATTTATCAATGGGCCCAGAACAGTCTGAAAAACTGTACTCTGATTTCATGCAACAGTTAAAGATAGCATATAATCCAGATTTAATTAAAGGTATAAAATAACAACTAACAGTAGAAAATGAAGATGTAATTTCTGAAAATACCATTACCACTTTTTGTAATTCAAAAACAGATGGAAAATTTGGTGCTTTCATGCAAGTTGATATTCAGAATGATGGGCCAGTTACAATAGAACTAGAGTCTCCGTCATCTTCAGCAGACAGCAAATCTGATGTAAGTATACAATGCAGATTCAGGGCAGATTGCAGCCTTACAAGTTATAGAAATGAACGAATTAATTAATATTTGGTAACACTCATTTTAACGTGTTTTTTTCTGCTATTTTATAAAGGATACTCTCTAATGAGGAGAAGAAAATTATTGCAAGAAGGATTAAGTTATTGGAGAACCATTCGAAATATTGTAATGTCCATTCCCAACAAAAAAAATTGCAATGTACTTTAAAATGGAAAACTCTAATGTGGAGAATTACAACTCCGAAAATAGGGACATTTTAATAAAAATGACTATTGCCATATATCATATTTAACTAATTTCTAGTTTCATTCTTTTTACAATGTTTACAAATTTTGAAAAAAGTAGATGGAAGATTTTGATGACGAAAAATTACAGGTACAGTAGAAAATGTCTGAATGCATACTCTTGGGACCAGTGAAAAATATGCTTTTAGACCGGTCCGTTTGTACACAGGTTACCACGTCTATACCGGCACATTGTATGCTTTTAGAGAGGTTATTCATTTACACAGGATGCATTTAGACAGGTTTTACTGTATTAACTTTAAAAGTTCTGGTAATGCTGAGAAATTTTCTAATCAAATATGGAATAAACATAATTCATCATTGTTGCAATTTTAGTTGCAAAAAGCAATAAATTTGGTAAATTAAGTATTGCAGCAGTCAGGCAAGCTGCAATTCTAAATAGTCCCACCAAACATAATGAGATATTATGTAAGATTTTATGCAACTTTTATAACAAATATTCAAGCTGAGAATTAAACTCAAATCTATAATATAATTGCAAAAATTCTCATCATTATTTCATGGAAATGTTCGCTCCAGACATGGAAAAACATCCGTTTAATTTACAAGTCTGGCAAATTCTTCATTTTTCCAGTAGTGCAACAGGCAAAGTTTGCACATTAGCCAAACACTAATTAAAGCCAATCGAGCAGCAAGTCCACTGGCATGAGCACTGGCATGTGTTAATAAGAGAATTACAAAAATAAATGCAACCGTTTAAAATGGTTAAATTTGTGAATCCCATCAGGATTTATTTTTTAAATCTTTGGATAGGATAAAGAACAAAGAATTGACAATTTAATGGTAAAAAAATGGTGTAGTCAAGATGTCCAAGGAACAGAATATCTCTGAAATACATGTACCTATACTGCATCATAAATTTACTGTGACGTTAACCTGTGTAAGAAGGTTTTTCGATAACCATAAATCAACCAAAGCTTTCTGTGTTAAATCAATGCCAAATCTTTAGACAGCTAGAATAAAGAATATATTTTTTGCACTGAACAAGGTCTTTTTTAGTCTACATTGTGGGTAAATCAAATAAAGAACTGTAGAATGGTTTGTTAAAAATGTTCAAAACTTGTCCTTTCAACTTCAAACATGACTGGTTTTAGACAATGAATTGCGTCTAATACAACAATATAAATATATTAAGGGTAATACTGAAAAATTACAGACAAAAAATGTTTGCGGAAAGCCGGGAACTGAAAACTTAATTAAAAAATGAGCACTTTCGAATGATGAAGATGTGGAAAAACCCTCAGATAACAGACTAAACGTAAGATTAATAATTGAGTGTCTAATAAACTAAGTTGCATGCCCATTTATGGTATGACCCTCTTTGATCATTAAAATATTTCTTGAATAATATTAGAGGAGATAACACGTACTGCATTTTTTGTCACAACTTCATAAATTGTATTTTTTTGTTGTTGTCAGGTTTGGGAAGGCCCGATTTTCCAGGCAGACCCTACCCTTAAAACATCTGTTTTAAAGCTTATAGGATGTCAATGAACGTCAAAATATGAGACGTTCATAAACCAGATCTACAGGGTGAAAATAACATCTTTACAACATTACAAAAGTTTCAGGCCTGCCAGAATGAAGGTTTCACACCCCTGGCTTAGACGCTACAAACAAACGTTGCGTGTTTCTTTTTATTTTGTCATAAACCACATAACTGTAATTGTAATAATTTTTTGTAATGTTGGAAAGATTTTATGACACCTCTGTATATCTATATAATGGGATAGGATTACTTGTTACGTTAAATATAAAACATTAAATGGGAAAAAGTTATATTAATATTTGTTTGTAAGATTAAATATGCCTGTCTGTTAACATCAATGCATTGTAAGCTTTTGTGATTAATAAATTATCATCAATAAATCGTTTTCTAAAATAAAAATGACTAAAAAAGATGCACGCGACCAAGTTTTTCGTCACAGCGTTGCACGTGGAGGACCCAATGGTGAGCAATGACTAACATGGGGCTCATTTGTAGTCGTAGTAAAAATCGTAGTTTGGTGGATCAGGTGGAATGATGGGTGGCGTCTCTGGAATTTTAATGCCTTCGGTATCTAAGAGCCTGAGTTTTATGTCCATGCTGAGTAGAGTCTCGAGATCGATCTTAGTTTCGTCACTTGACATGGGTTGCCCTAACAAGGCGTTGATTCCATCTGTCCAGTGGTCGCGCACTTGCTCAGTAGGAGCTACAAAGTCCAACGAGCCCTGCTCAGAATCCAACAGAATCGAAAAAGCCAAGGGGGCAGTTGACTTCTTGATTTTGAACTCTTTCATGTGAGGACATTCTTTCCCAACAACCAGAGACTTGATATCAACTACTGGAATTTTATTCGGCAGCTGTTCTAGGGATGGCATGGCGCTTTCGCTGCAGTCGCCATAGTGAAAAACTTTGTGATTGGGGGCGAGGCGACAGTACCAAAACTTGTCTTTGATGCGCTGTCCTTTTGCCGAATACTTTGTGAACATGGCTCCCTCCACCAAGTAGTTCAACCTCTGTTGCTGAATAAGTTCTGTGATTTCAGGCGTAATGTTTTCTCGTAGGTCTTTGATTGGCTTGGCCTGGGAGACCCACTCCTCCCGGTAGTTCCTCTCCTGCTGCCATATATTGGTGATCTCGGTATATGTTAGCGTGTTCAATTTAACTTTGAAGGTCTCCATAGACGTGGAATGTGTGGGCAGTGCCCTCGTTATCTGCTCCTTCACCACGCTTAATACTTTTGGCAAATCTTCAATGGTGGCCCGCATCTCTTTCCAGGTCTTGTTAAGTAACATGATGGAGATGCAAAAGAACTCCTCGAATGGGTGTTCTTGTGTGAAGAACATGGGATAATAGACAGAGCCCTGTTCCGTAGGTTGTTCCCCGATTTTCAGGATCTCGCACAGCAATTTGGTCAACTGAATGCTGGTACGGGCAAACGGGCACTCGTGCTCATCCGATCGACATGAATTCTCCAGAACAATTTTGGTATAGTTCTGCTGATGATATTTCGATAGGTGCATCATGCAGTCAAGCGCCAGGATCCCCGGAGGCGTTTCTTGGAAATCCTCCGCCGGGTTGGTGTGGTTGCGAAATCCTAACTTCTTGAAATCTTTGGCAGGAATCCCTCCTGGTTTCTTGATGGCGGCATCTTTGGCAGGATCCTCGCAATCGAAAGCCGACTTGCGCAGCTCCACAATCTTGTTCACTTCCGTGTGGTCCTGGGGATCAAGCTTCGAGTTCATGCGCTCCTCAAGCTGATTCAGAAGAATTGTTTGCAAGACATATAGCTGGTGCAGCATTTCTTGCCCGCACGAGCCAGTGATGAGAGGAATGTGGGAACGTACTTGCCGGGATGTGAGCGTGGCGGCCATGGATTTGCGTTTAGGAGGATCCGCTTTCAGAAGCAGGGAATTGATGAACGCAATGGCATACTGCTGGATTTGGATGTCGTTAGATGATAAATGCATTATGATGTTGGGCAGGGTGACCTGCTGCTCCACTAACTGGTAACGGTTACTGCTATTCACCACAACGCACTCCAGGATGTTCAAAGCCGATTTCAGGATCGATTTGACAGTGTCCTTGTTACTCACATAACTTGCGACGGTCTTGATGAAGTTTGGTTCGAGAACATCCCAGAAGATGTTGCCGTGCTCCATCAGACTGATGAAGGAAGCGAGGGAATAGGCCAGGGCGTCCTCTTTGAATGTGCCAGATTCAATGCTGGAGATTAACAAGTTCAAACCTTGTTTGTTGATAAATTCTTGCGCGAATGTGGGATCAGCGGCGAGAATGGATAAACGGTTTAAATATTCTCTGATATTCTCCTTGGTACCTTTGGTCACGTTATCCAGGATGTCCTGGGCAGTTTTGGCTGGTGAAAAAGTCAAGCACAGAACCGACCCATTCTTCACATCGTTACGGTTCTTCTCGTTCACGTACAGTATCGTATCGGTCACATCGCGGCGAATGCGCCCGACCGCCTGTGAGTCAGGTTTCACGTCGTACGACTTCAAGCCATACTGATCACAATTTTCAACGTTCCAATTTCCACATAGTTCCTGAATGATGGATGTCAAAGGTCGCTTCTGATCGAACTCAATGAACTGGGTGTTCTGTTGTGTATCGTTATACAAATCGTCGCTTGATAATATGGCAATTTTCACGATGTTACTGTCTTTGGTTACAGCCATTCTTACCAAACGTCAAGTGATTTTCTAATAAAACTATTTAGATTATAGGTAAATTACACGAATAAAACGCCCTTCTATACCGCATCGAGTAGCGTCTCCGGCCGCCATTTGCAATTAACAACTGTAGACAATGTTACCAGATATTAAATCCAGAAAAGAATTGAGAGTTCGGATATTCAGAATTTTAATAAATATGTAAGTTTTAAATTTATTCGCTAAAAAATTCGAGTTTTCTAATTACATTTACGCTAAATTTCTTCGTTGAATTACTAATAAGATTACAATAAGTCAACAAAACTACAGTGCGTGCAAATTATTTTAGACTGACTATTGATCTGGTAATTAGACAAGAAAAACGAAGAAACGAATGCAAGTGCGGACGATAATAAAAAACACGCAAAGTACAGTGTTGCCGTTTGCGTGCCTTGAATTTCTCACGTAAACACACTTCGTGAATAATTCATTCTTTTGCTTCATGATTGAGCACGACAGGTAAAGTGGCATTAAGTAGAATTCTTTAGATTTATTGGGCTCGTAGAATACCGAAATCAACAAAACTTTGCACGATTCTTCATTTACAAATTCTCAAGTCGTACGTTGATGAACATACAGTTAGATGCAGAGTTTTCTAAGGACAACTACCTCCGAATTGTGATCGTCCATTCGAGGTCTGCTCGTCAACTTTTTTACTTTTCTAATTAATACGAATATTCAAATCGTCGTAAATTGAAATTGCAATTGATGACAAGATCGTGAATTTCAAGGTCTCCAAAAAAATGGTTGTGTGTCCAAGGTTTTCGTGCGGCGAGTGCGTGTAACTAGTTCTTATCACGGGCATTTTGTTATCTTAAAAATTACAGTAATTAGGCAGACCTTGTCCTTTGTAAAACGCATATGTGGTGACTGGTGAAGAAGCAAATGAGAAAGAAAAATGGAGCCCCTAATCAGGGATCGTCTCACCTTGGCCGCTGTTTTGGGAGCAGGAATCGTCGTTGGTGTCAGCGGTTTGTACCTGTACTTTAAGTACAATACTTGCGTGAGTAGGGAGCTTACCCACCTAACTCGCACAATCGAAAGCCTGAGGAAGGACATCGAGGAGCTGAAAACTACGTCCAAAGACCAAGCCAGCGCAGGTCCATCTATAAAACGTCCAAAAATGCGGTCGAATTCAGACAGACACGATGGAAACTCCAACCAGCCTGGAGTTAGCAGCAGTGAAGATAACGAGGAGTATTTTGATGTTTCGGAAGAAGGGTATGGATGTTAGGAGCCTAAGGGTCATTTATATGTTATAATTATATTATCACTTTAAACATATTTATTCTGGTAAGGATGTGCCAACGGTTCACCTTAAAAAAAAAGTTGGTCACCCCAAAAGTAAAGTTACATCCAGATCATTTCAGACTTCATAAGTCAATCCCTAAAGTAATAAACTAAGAAAACTACCTTCAGTTCACCCTCAATGTTTATTTTATTGTAGAATCAAGTGCAACGTTTTGGGCTTCTTCGCCTTTCTTCGGCTGCCTTTACTATTTGCTAAGTGACTATCACATGCTTGTAGTAAAGGCGCCTGAAACGTTGTTCCAGAATTAAATACACATTAAGCTGAAAATTGTTCTCGCAGTATTATTTTAAAAACAGCAGCTAATGATAGAGAAGAAAAATATTCGTAGTTTGGCAATATGCAGAAAATGATTACATTACTGCAGCAAAACTAAGCCTTTACTTCATTATTCTATCTCTCATATAGTCATTAATGTTATGTTAGGGATGCCAATGATCCATGGACAACCCCAAATGGAGAAGCTAAGGTCGATTCTGTCGAACCTTTAAAAGATGAGTTGACAGAATTATATGAAGAAACTGACAAATTGCTCAATGGTGATTATGCAGAGAAGCAAGATGCTTACGAGAGATTTATGTCACAAAAAGAAGAGGTGAGCATGCATTTTTATTGACTTTTGTTATGCAAAGAATTGAAAGTGGGTTTGAAGTGACAGTCGTGAATTAAGCCAGAAATTATCTAATAGAATATTAGCAATCCAGAATTCATGTGGAGACTAGCTAAAGCATGCAGTATTTGGTCCGCAACAGAGAAGGACAGCAAAAAGCAGAAAGACTTGATTTTGGAAGGTAGGTCAATGACCTCAGACCACTTTCAAAACTAAATGTCATCGCAATGAATACTTTTATGATCAAAAGTCATTGTGGTTAAATAGAATGGACAGTCATTTTACTAGCATTTCAATATATTTGTCATAAAAATCCTCCATAAGTTTGAGTAGCTTTAACGAGGTTATTTAAGGCTGGTTATACATTTTAACGTAGCATTTTCTGATTATGATTAAAGCATTAAAGCTAGTATTATAATATCTGGGGTTGCAGAAATCTTAATCAATGTGAGATTGAAACGTGTGCTGAGAATAAATTCCATTCGATATTATAGGTGCTAAATATGCAGGAATGGCATTGGCATTAGATGACACTATCGGTGAGACCCATAAATGGTATGCATATTTAATAATCGATATTACATCTAAAAAGTGATGTAGTTTTAATCTAAAATTCTAAGGCAACATCTTTTTTTTTAACAATTATTTTGCTACGTGATGCCAGGTATGCCATTTTGATGGCGAAGACTACAGACCACGTTGGTGTGCAAGAAAGGCTAGAGAATGGAAAGGCAGTTAAAGACCACATCGACATTGCCATACAATTGTTGCCAGATGATCACATACTATATTTTATACGGGGGCGATGGTGCTTTGGGGTAAATGTAGTGCATAATTTGATAGTACAATAATAGCTATCACAAGCATCATTGGTGATAATTTTTTTCTAGGTGGCAGAGTTATCCTGGATCGAACGTAAAGTTGCTACAACGATATTC
Organism: Julus scandinavius; assembly: GCA_034696685.1. Lineage (NCBI taxonomy): Eukaryota > Metazoa > Arthropoda > Diplopoda > Julida > Julidae > Julus > Julus scandinavius. The sequence goes on along the minus strand of JAQGAE010002938.1, from coordinate 1,769 downwards.
GGAGAAATTCCAGAGTCTACATTTGCCGAAGCACGCGAACAATTCATGCAGGTGGAAAGACTGAAACCGGGGGAATGGAAGGATAACTTGCTTTACATAGCAAAGGTAAATGCCAAATGTCACACTCTGTACAATATCCCTGGAATTAATGAAGAATTGATTTTGTATGTAAAGCTTAATGGATTACTTGACAATGGACCATTTTCCAAATTTAACCCATTATAATGATTGTGCTGTCTGAAAGCCAGTGGTAGAGAAAAAAAAATTTCTCTCTTGATCAGTACATTGAATTAAGAATACCGAGATAGTGTCCATGACATATCTCCACATAAGGTCCATTCTATTGGTAAAATCATACCATTGTCAATTGTTAGTGCCACATTGCCGAGAGGAACTATTATGAAGCAATCAAGTGGTTGGATAAAGCAGCTGAACTCTCATGCACGTCGGAAGAAGTAAGAGTATGCCAATTATTATTGAAAAGAGAATTATTTAGCAGAAATAATAATTTTTAATTTCGTATTTCAGGATGAAATTGCACATAAGGAAGCGACTTCACTACAATCTAAGTATAAAAACTATCGCCAAAATAATGCCAAGTGAAGATTTATCTGCAGTTAATGATAATCTTACTGCTGATATTGTGATTTCTACACACATTTGTTAAATTACTAAATTAGCATCGTTCATCTAGAACTCTAGGTGCTAGCATTTATAAATACTTGAATGTGACCACAATGGTATCTAGATATTGACTGTTCTAGAAACATTTTAAATCTGCTAATAATTAAGCAATGGGCATTTACAACAGAACTTTACATTCCCTTTAATAGCACTAAACGTGTTTGACAGATTGTATTTCTCAATGGACTTTGCAGGCATTAAACACTTCAAAAGCAAAATAATGTTGGCAATTTTTCCAGGATCCCAAGATATAACACAATACTAAAAGTGAGAATGAAATCTGTACATTAGTTATGGAAAGATTAATAAATTAACTTTTGCTGGCAATTGTTGTTCCTACCTTTCGACTTTAGCTCAAAAGAGAATTTGCTGGCGGAAATGCTTCATTAAGCATTTGTTGTTCTTTACGCCAACATGAAGGTGCTGCTTTGACTTTCGCATGTGCATCAGACCAATGTCTCTTGCTTTACGATTGGCTGCTTCGCCTGTCATCCCCGTCCAGCCCAAGGCTCTGTAATGAGACATCACTGTGTGCAAGAGACGCTTGTTGGCAAGAGGTCGTACTGGAGGCAAATTTTGTCTGCAAGTAGAATGAAAAATATGAAGGCATATATAATGGGAGTAGCCATGTATACCACAAACTTATGGATTTAAACATTTCATGATATGGCAGCTTGCTTTGTAGCCAAGAAGCGTTTGAGGTTAATTTTTAACGTTGGCCTATTTCTGCACATGAGAGCCAGCTACCAACGCCAGGGAATTTTGCCTGCAATGGGGGACCTCCACCTCTGAGGGCATTTCAACGTTCAGAATGCAACGGTCATCTATATGGGACTTCGCATTAAACTATCATCCTCGCAGAAATCGACAAATGAGCAAACATCTGCACAAATAATCTTGACTACCAGCAGAAGTACATTTGTGCTACCAAGAATCTTAAGAAAAATATTCTTGACATTTGCCAAGAGCGAATGAAAAAATCTTAAAGGTGAAGCTAATATTGTCTGTACTGTTGTAAAATTGACCTGAACCAAATCGAAGTTGTAGTGAAATTAATTAGTTGTAAAGGAACACTCAGCACTTTG
>JAQGAE010002937.1:0-16136 GCA_034696685.1 Julus scandinavius | reverse complement strand
TTGATCTTTGGTGGCCTCCAGCACCCTAACCAGGCAATTCCGCCTATGGGTACATTAACATAAATGGCTTGTATGGATCCATTCTACATGTCCACAACATTTGGCAACATAGCGCTGAAACACCCTGTATACGGGGTGTTTTTGAACTCATGGTACAAAATCAAACTGGTGTAAGAGTGAACTATGGTAAACATTTTTCATCAAAGAACCTAGGGTCCAAAGGTGACTTCTAAAGAGTTACAAGGAATACCCTAATGTAGGCAAGACTGGTACAAGAATTAAGTGTTTACTTCTAACGAGTTACAGTAAATGCTCAAACGTTGCACCATGCATGTAATACACGCCTCACATCGTCGAAGCCCTGATTGTCGCACTTGTTCAAAGATGCCTGGCATGTCATTGACATTTCCAGCAACAACCACAATTCTGGCCACAAGATCTTCTGAGTCGACAGGTGTTTCATACACTAAGGCCTTCAGGTGTCCCCATAGGAAGAAATCCAGGCATAAATGAAATGCATTTCAGCCAGCTCTTGATGTGTGTATGCTTCCATTTTCATGCCACAATGCAATTAACCCATTAAATTTGCCATGTACTACATATCATAAACATTTGGCCTTGTAACTTTTCAGGAGTCACATTTGAACCCTAGGTTCTTTGGGGAAAAATGTATACCATATTTCACTAACACCAGTTTGAGTTTGTACCATGAGTTCAAAAACACCCTGTATATACGTGTGTGTATATATATATATATATATATACAACATAGCCTTGATTCTTCTTGAATTGAACTCGTGAACATTTCAAACATTTTCTAGCATGTTTTCAGTATTAGGAGGAAGTATGTAACTTCAGCAGTGCTGTGTTACGGAAGTGTAGTAACTACCGGTTACCACCAGCAGCGCGCAACGAAAGAGTACCGGCTAATGGTACTTCCGCCGTTAAACGGAAGTATACCGGTAACCTACCGCGGCGTGTAACGGAAGTGTAATGGTTATCGGCCGCGGCTTACGCGACGATGTGACGGCTTACATGAACTTTTCATAACACGGTTAACAAATATGCAGCCGTGTCACTCGTTATTTATCAACTAACGGATAAAAAAATGGTCAGGACACTTTTGGAAATCCACAAGTTTCTTCTTTCAATTGCTAACGTCTTCTTTTTATACAAATAAATAGACTGAATAAAATAACCTGCTCCATTATGAAAAATGCTAATATTTTCAATTCACAATTAGAATATGCACGCTGAATCACCTATACGCCTTGTGTTAGTCAGGCTGTGTGTAGTCGCTCTCAAACAAACACAAGTAGTAATACAAGTTTCAACACAACTTGTTTTGTCACTTTCAGACCTCTGGAAAGACCCTCATAGTTCTGCATTCACGTAGTTAAACAACGCTGTGGCCACGAGGATCGTTCCAAAAGTTCGGAAAAGCGGAAATGTTGTACTACAATTGCGGGAAATGTTGCGTCTGTAAGTTTACTTTATCCCCAAAGGAATTCAGAACTTGGTCAATGTCTGACCGTCAAAATTGTGCCGTCGATGCCAACCTCAAATCTATAGAGAAATGAAAATCGGGTATTTTTGTTTTTCTTTTTTCCCCATTCCCTTCTTCATTTGGCGCAGACTGAAAACAAACGGCACTGATGTGATGGCCACGCAATGTAGCGTGTCTCTAGACTTATGATTTATGCATGCGATTTTGTATTTGTAATAAAAAATTACGGTGCTAAGGAAGGGATTCCAGTTGCACCCAAGTGTTGCTGGCGCCTTGCATTAAGAATAAAAAAGCAGGGTAATTAAAACTGTAGAATAACCTATTTCTCCAGTCCTCAAGGAAGGAAAGGCAAGCGTCATTGAATCTGCCTTTCCCATAACAATGCAAAGCCTTTAACATCTTGTGTCAAAACATCGAAATCGGTATCAAAATGAAGTTTTCGATACCGTCCAAAGCATCGGGAGAAAGTATCAATACTGACTGATATCAGTGGTTTTTGATACAAATAGTTTCAGATTTAATCCATTTCATGACGGAATTAAGGCATTTTGCTTTAATAAAGTTAAGACAAATTCCATGGAAAAAACCCAGTTTTTAGCAAAACCAAAGCCTATACCAGAACAAAATACATCGCATCACACGTATGTACTATGCATTAATGTTAGTTGAATGCAAAACGTATATCTCTCTACAAAATACGTTTTACAATAACATTTCAATACTGAATGACATGATATAATTTTTCTATTAACTTTTTAATAAATTTAATATAAAACTACGTACCAATTTAGTACACCTATGACTTTCAAACACATAACAGCAGACAAAAAACTGATGGCTTAATAAAAGCATTTTCCTGTTCAATTAGGAAATAAAGCTACAGAAAAGCTAGAAACACTGCACAGCACTTCACTACCCTTTCTTAACCCTTCCGAGAATTTGCATCGATACTCATGTAAATTTTACGTACTCTCAATTTTACGTAGAACTTGACGCAAAAAAACGTAGGCCCCAAACGTGGCAATTAAGTGCCTTTCACGAAGGTAACTAAACAACTTTGCGCGGCTGGAATGTAATGGCATTCCCATGACATTCCAGCCTCGCTAAGACTGGAAGCCACACATTTCAAGGAACAAACAGCATCTATTTATTGGGATGAGAAACGTAGCTCAGAAAATTTCATAATGCTATTCCCGAAACAAAAAGCACGGCACTTTTGAGCAACTCTTCTGATCTGTTTTAGTGCGGTTTCCAAAGCGCTCAACTGTGCGGGAATTGGTGGAGTGCCACATTACGGCAACGTGAGTTATTATCAGCGTTAGCAAAGTAATAAAAATTGTTAAACGTAGCACATTTACACGGTAGTAAGCAGCCAGGAAAAAAAAAATACGCGTAGGAATCGAGGAATAGAAAAGTGCGTGGAAAACAGCGCCGTAGCATAATATCGATTACTTAATTATGGCGGCGCACGTCCCAGTTAACGCTCGGCATAGGTCGGCGTCTACAAAGGTTCATCTCTAGCAGCTTCCACCTGTCATGCTAATATCTCTACAAAAGCTCGACATGTTCGAATGATGAAGAAGCTCCAGCTATATTTCCAACAAAACAAAAAAACACCATTTGCACACTGCATGGATAAAATAAAAAATAAAAGAAAATCGAAAAAAGTAAAAAAATAAAGTCTCCAGTAATACCGAGGGTATATAACGCGAATAATGCACCAAAGGTAGGGATGCGAACACAATCGTTTTTTGAGTAGAAAATAAGCGAAGAAAAGAATTGCCATCTGTTCCCAACACAAAACCTATATGTCCACTTTCATAGTTTTGAATTTACAGAATAATAGAAAGATGGAAGATCGGTCGGTTGAAAAAAAGAGAAAAAAAGCATGACGCTGAGCATATAAAACCACTGATTTTCTTTGCAATCTACCGTCAAGTTAATTCACATTTGAGTTGTCGGATGGAAGAGAAAAAAAAATATGAAAATTCACGTGTCGCTAATTCTGAACAACACCAGCTGATGAAATTAGCTAGCGTCGGTATTATGTTTACAGGAGAGCGCACCTTGATGACTGAAAACTATGAGAGGATTGTTCAAAAACAGCTGGAGCACCTGTTTGTTCGCGCTTAAAGCAGCGGAACCAGGTATTTTTTTTGTGTGTGTGTGTGGCTAGAATCACTACAAAAAGCGTTCTTGACCTCTCCATTCATTTCGAAGAACTGCAGACGATCACGGAAAAGAAAAAAAACAAGTGTTTCTGAGCGCAACATTTTCGCTTTTAACGATAAAAAAAATGGAAGCAATTCTAGCATGGAGTGCAATTGAGCGCTACTGGCCTTAATTTCGCAATTAGTGTCTCGAGTGCAATTTTAAGTTTTTAACTCCGCCAGGCTTAGGGCAATTTACCCGTCACTTGCAAACACAGGCCATCTGTTGAGTTAAATCAGTTACACCAGAAATTCTCATAGTTTCTTTTTTTGCTTGTCTGGAACCTTTTAGACTTATAAATTATGCAGAGGCTTTGGCTTATGGTTAATACGTTACGATATTGCCTAGCTTCGCTATTGTTAGATATATGTAGATAGTTATATGGAAGGATGTTTAATTTAAATGATCCCCCATTTCAAAATGCACTGAGTTAGGTATTTTTAGGCTGAAAACCAGGGTACATATGCCTCACAGAACAGAGTTGTCTTCTGTATTCTGCTACAGAACAACATAGGCGCTATTGCTAAAATTGTTGTAGTCTATAGTTGTCTTGTGTAACCTGCTACAGGACAACAACGGCGCTTTTACGTCCAGCGTTTTCATGACTAATATGTAGCTTTTTCTCGGCCAAGAATATGGGAGGGGCTTAAGTTTAACCTAAAAATAAAGAGATGAAGTGCGCATGCTCTGACCCAAACTTATATGGTAGCTGACGATATTCGGTTGTGTGTGAATAGGGCTTTACTCATTTAACAGCACGTGTAAAGGTGCGTTTCCACCTGAGTTTAACTCTCGCGAGTTACTCGTCACATCTCGTATTCCACACAATTTCCCAAACTTAGCTCTAAACATTATAAACACTAAACTTAAGCATCTTCTCAATGCTCAACTGCTATGCGAGAAAGGCCTTCATCACGGCGTTTTTTGCTACACTTTTGGCCTAGCTCTCGATAGCTGCTCTTAAAATTCGAACATGGCTCGTATTTTGCGAGCTGCTATCAGAGAGGCCATGACTCACGTGTCCACTAGTAATAACATTCGAGAAATGCATCTCTCGAACAGTAGCACGCGCATTTTTGCACGTGAACAACAGTGTTAAGGTCACTGACCTCTTAAAACAAAAAAAAATAATTCAACAACTAAGGTTTTAGAAAATAAATAAAAAAACAGTGGGCGATCGAATGAAGTAAGTCGAGTCAATTGTTCATATGGCCAGCCAAACAATTGGGATAAACACAGATCACAAGCCGTAACATTGGATCATGCGGAGCAAATGCACAATACATGTATACATATTTTATATGTACATTTTAAGCATATTGTTCCACACCTACACGATGACTCAATTCATATCGAACAACTTGCACTACATGATTACAAACATCTTAATGATTTCCTATAAGCTGTTCAGAAGGCTGGGGGGCAAGATTTGGCGAAGATCCAGTTTTACTGATTTCATATGCCCCATTATATCTTCCTATCAACTAACAATTTAAGCATATTAAAAAAAACGCTGTAGGTACTGGTCGACAGTTTATTTTTTTTCTGCCTTGTTATATTATATTACTGATCAATTTTCTTTATCTCAAAGCGAGTCAAAATGATATCCTTATCTCACTAATTTTAAATACAGTATAAACAAAACCGAAGACGCTTGATGTACAATATTTCCTTACACAAAACAGATGAACAGATAACCAGATACTACTAAGTAAAATGTAGCCTTCGTTAAAAATCTCATTTGGATCTTTTCAAATGAAGCAATTCCAGACTCAACTCCTGCTGACACAAGGGTTGTGCTAGCAGCGGACAAATTCCAGCACTCCTTGTGTTTGTCTATGTGTATGGCATGCGAGTCAAATTGAAATGAATGCCGTAATTAAATATTCCCATTGAATTTTAAACAATTAATAAGCATTTCTCAACCCACGCCATTCCAAAGTGGAGCAATGCACGGGTTTGACTAGTGCAGGGCGGTGCAGTGCAGTGAAGGGAGGTATAGAGCTGGAAGCACAAGCTTGAGAACAGTGTTCCACCCATATCTAAAGTTGCGTATCCACCAAAAGAAATATTAGACACAAAAAATATACACAACAAACATACACATACAAACATTGATGTGTTCAGAAGTGTTTGTGAAACAATGTGTCGAAAAACGGCCTTTTGACACATTTCGTGTGTCCTGGCGATCTGGAGGCGGTCTGGATCAAAGGAAATGTGCGACACATGTTTCGAAAAACATGCTGGAAACATTGTTTTTAGTGTTGTTTGATGTGTATGTGTATGTTTCTTTTGGTGGATACTAGCCTTAATTGTGCGTTTCCACGTGAGATTAACTCTCGCGAGTTACTCGTCACATCTTGTATTCCACAAAATTTTCCAAACTTAGCAGTAAACATTAAAAAAATATAAACATATGCATTTCCTCAATGCTCTGCTGCAAAGACCATCATCAGGACGTTATTTGCTACATTTTTGGCTTAGCTCTCGAGAGCTGCTCTCAAAATTAGAACAGAGAGGCAAGACCATGGCTCACCGGTCCACTAGCGATATCATTTGAGAAAAGACAGCTGTCGACCAGTAGCACGCGCATTATTTCACGTGCTACATTGAGAACTGCTATCGAGAGTTTCTCTCATGTGGGAACGCACCTAAACGTGAACAACGATCTCTCACGCGCCAATCAGCAACATTCCTCTTCCGCATGGAATTCACAAAATGTCCGCTTTCGAATACAAAATATTTATGATAATGTTGGAAATGCCATGCTAGAGCCCCATACGCCACCAGGGGGATGCTTGAGCCAGAATACGACGTATTAAATGCAGCCCAATTAAACAATTCCGGCTCAACACCCCCTGGTGGTGCATGGCATTCTCATCCTAGCAACACACATTACACAAGAATGGAGTTGATTGTAAATCACGATTTGACTGTCATGAATCCATGCTTACGATCAATGTCAATTTGCAAATATGGGAACCAGGAAGGCCTGCCTGGACCTAAAAGCAAGCCGGGCGCGTGGTCAATTTCAAGAACGAGCCATCCAATTAGCTTCAACACCAGCCTCATTATTCATCAATTATGCAAATATGCATAAGCCACATGCAAGAGCTGCTGCTGCTCACTGACTAGCGCAGATGCATACAGCCGCAGATGTTAATTTATGGGAATTAAAAAAGGGGTGAATCCAGTTAGTATACTACTCGTCATGTACCCACGAGTCGAGTCCCGTCTCAAGTCGAACGTGGAAGTATGTACGTCGCAGGAAGTAGAAACCACTAGTTCTCCAAATTAATTACCCGAAAACTGTAAACACACGCAACCAGCCTTAATTACCTGGCTTAAGCGAATGTTCAGCGTTTGAATTTCTTTTGCCAATGTGAACATATGTATACATGTAAATGTGCCTTCAACAAATTTCTAATGTACATGGGTATTATATGCCCTTAGCGTGCCATTTTTTACATTCCAACAAGCGTGAGATGGGAAGTAAGTAAAGGCATTACAATCAATAAGCACGAAACAATGACACTCATTCACCAGCGATGAGTGCACCATTGTGTTAAAACTAATTACAAATCGACGTGATGTAACACGTCATATAAAAAAAGTTGAGTTTAATTAGTATTTGACTGAAATAGCAATCCATTAAACTAAACAATAAGTTAATGGATTGCTATTTCAGTCAAATACTAATTAAACTCAACTTTGGGAGTTTTAAAAGTCAGTGAAAAGGGAAAAGGGAAATAAATACACACCAGAAGAAATGTGCCCCCAGTACCAAATCGGGAATAGTGCCTAACTTTGTGTTGATCCCCAATTTTATGCTGGAATTTACCTTTATTGGTCAGGAAATTTGTGTTAAGCAGAAAAATGCGTAAAAATGTAGACACCCTTGTCGTCCTAGACAACTTTCTAGACACCCTACTTTAAAAAAAAAACATTTTAAGGACTTAAGAAGGAGGGGATTCGGGGCTAAAATGGACGCCATGTGGACAGGGGGAATCAATTTTTGAAGGAATTTCGTGGACGTCCTTTCTGGACGGTCCCTTACTGTATTTATTGAATGTACTTGTAGCAATGGAGTAAGCTTTAATCACATCTACTGTAAAGATAAGATAACTTTCTGGGTAGACTTGTTATTCCAAAACATTTTTTTTTTCAAAACAGCAAAACAACCACATTTTAGAAACGTTTTGTAAATACCACAGGTGTGACTGCCACAAGTTGTTTATCCAAGATAACATTAAGGAAACTGGATTTCCTAAATTTTAGCAGATGATCTGGCAGACGCAAATATTTATTATGCCATTTCACTAAGGCGTCGAGCAACAATTTTCACGCTAATCCCGACAAATTTGTTTAGGCTAAAAACATGTTTTTTCATTTCCTCGCTCTATACGGCAAAAGCAATGTCTTACAGCCTGTTCAAACAACCAAACTATACAGTCATCTGAAATCGTGCGCAACGCTTTGGAATCTTGTTGTTAAAATGACCTCAGCTCCGCATGTTTTTATTATCAGAAAATCGGGTGACCGATAGCTTAGGTTAAAGTACATATTAAAGGAATTAAAAATAAATAGTCTTTTGAAGACATCATTGTAAAGTTATCTTGTTTTTAATGCTGCTGCGTCAGTTACAGTTTTGCTCCGCCCATTTCAGAAAACGCGTACAATCCTATTTGTCAAGGGGCCATTCAAAAAGGACGTCCTCAAGAGGGGGTGGGATCTGCTGGTATGTGGACAGGGAGAAAGGGGAAATCCATTATGGACGTCCACTAATGATGATATTTTTCAGGTCTTGGATTTTCTGGTTAATTAAGTTGTAAAGGTCAGTGAAAGGGGAAATGGACACCAGAAGAAATGTGTCCACAATCTAGCATGTACTTGAATTTTTAAATCTTTGGGAAAGTCATGAATTATGCCTAACTTTGTTTTAATTAAACACCACTTTTATACTGGAATTTCCCTTAGAGGTCACGAAATTTCCGTTAATCAGAAAAATCTGGAAAAATTTCTTGGAATTGGTTGCGAGGCGTGTTCTTGGAAATTTATAGGATAAGCCTTTATATGTTCCAAAAAAATTTCTGGACACCCTACGTTTCAAAATAAATTAAGGACTTCCATGAGAGGAGGGGGGGGGGGTCTGCTCTAAAATGGACACCATGTGGACAGGGTGTGGGGGCAATTTTTGAAGGAATTTCGGGGACGTTCTTTTTGAATGGCCCCCAACTTGCCTGAAGTGGGTGGTGCAAAACCTGGGCAACTTATTACTTACTTCCACCCAAAAAGAACACCCACATGACCTTTGCCCCTTAAGCTGAGTTTGATCAACGACTAGAAGTACTTAGGTGGGTAATTTTTGCCTGCTGCGCCACCATGGCAGCAGCACACACTATGCTATCCTGCCGTTCCCAATTGATTAGGCTGAACCTTGTTCTCTTCATGTTTAAAATATGCAAATTTATGTTCCCATTACCCACTACGAGGAAAAAAAAACATCACGGAAGAAGGAAAATTATACGCATGTCAGCATGCGCAACTTGGCTACAATTTCCCAGCGTGCAGAAATTCACCCAAAGAGATATTATTATCGCACATAAAACTCTATATACATGTACATACCATCCGCAGTGCAAGTGGGCCCTTTTAAATATGAATTCCCAGTATTGCGGGGGTCTGCAGGAGAGTCAAGTGGCTCGAACATGTACTCGGATTCGCCTAATTGGGTCATAACAGTTTAATGGGTTTCTCATGTGTGGCGTACAGCTTTTTACTGCACAAAAATGCATTCTACATTTACTTTATGATAACATATGCAGATGTTGACGAAGAGGGTCATTCCAAACGTGATGCGTGTTTGCTGGAATCCAGCTTGGACAATCAACAAATCGATGCAAATACGGCAGAGGGTTGGAAATCGATTTTAATGTTTTGACCTAATTTACACCAGGGCGCCATTGTCATGAGGGCTGTCTTGCATGCCATGAAGCAACTGCACCATTCCTAGATAGTGGAACAAGACGTCATTGTCACGAGGACTGTCTTGCATGCCATGTAGCCACTGCACCATTCCTAGATAGAAGAACACATGTCACGAGGGCTGTCTTGCATGCCATGAAGCCACTGCACCATTCCTAGACAGGAACAAGACGCCATTGTCATGAGGACTGTCTTGCATGCCATGTAGCCACTGCAACATTCCTAGATAGTGGAACAAGACGCTATTGTAATGAAAACTGTCTTGCATGCCATGTTGCCCCTACACCATTCCTAGACAGGAACAAGACGCCACTGTCATGAGGACTGTCTTGCATGCCATGTTGCCCCTACACCATTCCTAGACAGGAACAAGACGCCATTGTCATGAGGACTGTCTTGCATGCCATGTAGCCACTGCAGCATTCCTAGATAGTGGAACAAGAAGCCTTTTTCATGATGACTGTCTTACATGCCCTGTTGCCCCTACACCATTCCTAGACGGGAACAAGACGCCATTGTCATGAGGACTGTCTTGCATGCCACATATAGCTACTGCTCCATTCCTAGATACAACAAACTAATGAAAAGCATTAAGAAAAGATTTAATGGAATGTCGACTTGAGACAGTACACTGTCCATTTCTGACTTATTTTTATCCCATGATATGCTATCCAAATATTCCATTTTTCAAAATATGAGTTTTGCTGAACAGCAGTGAATCATCAGCCAACCAAACATAACCTTACATGCTATGAGTCGAACCTTTATTTAGAGTTGATAAGGCTGGTTGACATGTTAGTTCAAATGGAAATTTTCCTCGTTTTCTTGGATGCGGGTGTATCAGTTTGGTTCTGGACAGCAGCCACATCCTGGTTCAAATCTCTAAAGTGTCTTTTAGCACTACCAGCAATAAAATTATGCAGTTGGGCCAAAAGAACGTTTCTTGTGGGAGCAGTAGGGCATAATAAACACAAGCTACTACAGTTTCCTACCATATTCAAATATATGTTAATGTTCCTCAATTAACGTATCTACTTTTGGCCAATTCCCAAACGAACGACCCTTTATGATTTAGCCGTCGTTTAAAAGGGGGTTTGGGTGCACATTTCCTTATTTTTAACGCAGGTCCCCGAGATTGTTAATATAAATAGTTTAAAATAAAAGCAAGCCTGGTGTTAATTAATTAAAACTAGAGTTAACTACAAAGTTAATTAGAGCCCCTACATCTGGATGGCCATACGCTGATTGGATTTGAAGTATGGGATTGCTACGATTAGATTATTTCCAACAAAATAGCATCGAAATTAACAGATAAATTATTGATGAATTGGATTACGAGCATTGAACTTTGGTATTCGGTGCAGCAAATGTGAACTAATGTATTAAATAAGCAGATAGAAAATTGTCCAGCAATTAATCACTTTATTGTCTCTGCAACACGATTGTTAATTTCGTTGACATCAAAGTTAGGGGCCAATTCGAGGTGGTAAACCATTATGAAAGTCCTCTAATGCTGGTATTTTTGAGTTTTCGGATTTTCTGTATAACTGAGGTTTAAAGGTCAGTGAAAGGGAAAATGGGTTCCAGAAGAAATGTGTCCCAAGTCCCAAATGTACTTGAATTTTGACAACCTCAAAAGTCGGAAATTATGCCAAAAATTTGTGTTAAACACCAATTTTATGCTGGGATTTCCCTTCGAGGTCAGGAAGTTTCCGTTAAGGAGGATTACAACCCTATCCCTTTCAATGGGTGAAATTTGCAAACACTCACAGCCAAACAAAAATCGGTTTATTAATTTAAAAAAATTAACCATTATAAAGTGAAAAACGACAATCGAATGCCCTTGCTGATTTTTCAAGCTATTTTAAACAATTTCTATTTTTATTTAATCCCTTTTTCTTTGGCGGGGAGTGTGTTTGCAAATTTCACCCATTGAAAGGGATAGGGTTGTAATCCCCCTTAATCAGAAAAATCCGGGGAAATTTTTTCTTAAATTGATAGCGAGGTTGGTGCTTGGAAATTTATAGTATTGGCCATTGTACGAGTATGTTCCAACAAAATTTCTGGGCACCTTACTGAAAAAAAAAAAAAAAAAAAAAAATTAAGGACGTCCATGAGGGGAGGGAGTCTGGACTAAAATGGACACCATGTGGACAGGGGAAAGAGAAAGAAGAGGGGGGAAGAAGTCGATTTTTGGAGGAATTTCGGGGACGTCCTTTTTTAACGGCCCCTTACGTGATGTAACATTGGGTAGAAACATACACAAAATGTACGAAAAAATAAAAGATTTTCCAAGAAACCTACTTACAAATTTCTAGAAGTTAAGTTCATCTATCGGTTAGGAAGCCATGCTTTCCAAGATGAAATATCATACAGACGACCTAGCCGAGACAACGTATAATTCTAACTATCTAATCTTGCCAATAAACTTTGCCACACCTAGGCTCGTCGAAGGCCTACGCATCTAAAATTCAACGCTATTGGAAGATGAATCATAATCATGCAACGTGCAAATTATAAGTGCACTTATCGTACAGTATACGCTGCACAAATCGCATGTCGCCAATGTGTACATTTTACGTATAGCTTATTTCTTTGTAAAAAGATCTAAAAGAGCACGAGTTATTCAACTTCAAGTAAATGACGAGGATGGTCTTTACAAAAAAGAACAAAAACTGTCAGATTCTCCTTTCCACGTTCGAGTTCAAAAGTAAGTCATGTTGTAACTAGACAACTAATTACTGTATAAAGCGAAAGTTCAAGTTATCGTAAAAGAGAGAACGAGGAACGATCTTTTAGGTAATTTTCAATGGATCTATAGAACTTCAAGACTATACAGTCGAGACTGCTTGACTAACATGTCTGGCACAATAACGATAAACAAATATCGTATGACTCATCAGTACAGACCCATGTTGTCTATTACAACTAGCATACAGAACCTTGAATTTGAAAATAAACCTCCCACGAGGTCTATAAAGGTATAATAATGATGATGATGCATTCAAGAACGATTACACATTAACCAAAACTCAGAAATTCAAATTAAATTACATGGGAGTAAATTCCAGATAGAGGTAATTCTAAATGGCTTCACTGATAACATGCTATGCTGCAATGGACTGTATAGTTACTTAATGGCTTATGTAAACCATGAGGGATAAAAGTCATCCAATTATTAAAAAAACAAGTAAATCCATCGAGTGTTCAGTGTTTTTGCTAGGTCTCATCTCGACTGGACCCACGTAATTAATAAGTACTTCAAAAATAAGTGAGCTCATGTAATCCAGTTTACCAGACTAAGGATGTTATACTCAATGCGACCAGAAAAATTACATTAAATAATCCGAATATGAAAATATGCCTCAGTTGGCCCAAATTTCCTAAACAAGAGGTTTCCAACATGAGACTATTTACAATTCTAGGTTTCCTACACTTCCTTGCATGACCATTACAAGCAAGAAATCCGTTGTCCTCCTCTCACCAAATCAGTTTTCAAGATTGAACACCACAGACTCCCTATAATAATCCAATTTCTGCGAAAAATCAACACAATCATGACAATGTTAATTTAATCTGGGATTAGCCAAGTGATTTCTAATGCCTTGTTCGATCTCCAGACAGCTCTTACAACACTGGGTTAGGGGCAAATCAAGCTAACACAGAACATCAATAATGTGGATGAGACTCCCTCACACGAACATAATAAGATAATCAAACAATTCCATTTGACAAATGTAGATCCAAATTTGAAGAGATCCGAACATTTCTTTCAGAACCATGGCACTGGTCTTTGTAATTTCTTCTTCTTTTTTTGTGATATTCCTTTTATGCCTTAAAACGGATACCGGATTGATAAAGAGCTTACCAAGTGGCACCACCACTTTGTTCGCCTAGAGTAAGTAGACACGAGTTTTCAGACTTCCTTTAGGCAGTGATGGTTTCTTGACCCTATATACAAAAGGCCTTCCACCATGCAACGATGTTATGTGCTCCAGTTTAATTGGTTCCACTTATCCCATTGCTGGTCGAACAAACAAGTAATTCATGATAATTGTGATTGCAATGAGAGACCGTCCAATCTACCACCTAGTTACAATCAGGAGCTTGATCATGTGATCTAAGACAAACTACGCCTTCATGAATGGGAATTCCGCCTGCTAGCATTTACAGTATCCAAGGACAAGTCCCACGCAAGCTATACTCAGGTAACGTGGAGACTTGTCCCACCCACCCACCAATTTCATCATAATGCCAATGACGCCATGAAGTGAACACTTTCAAATTTTTGAAAACTGATATGCCAGAATCATTAAACAGCACATTGCAGCTTGAACTCTCAAAACTAAAGTATATTTAGGGTAATCTCTTCAACAGACATGCAAATACGAACCACCAAGAAGAAAACAAAACACAAATATAGACATACATGAAATGCAGACAAGTTTAAGGTGATGTCCAACAGGAAGACATCAAGATCCATCATCCTTGATGGATGCTTATTTAGATATTGCATATTTGTTTTAGAAAGCCAATCAATCCATGAATGGCCTTGAGTAGCTGTCATCTACAGCAGGATATGCGCTGTTAGCTGCTATACATAGCTGTCAGCCATTTATTTGACCGTAATGTATTAATGGTGTCCTGTAAATACTATGCTGGAAAAACTGAAAGCATATTTCAAGGATGCTGATGCTAAATTTTTTTAAAACCATTTTCAAGCACACTTTGCACGAATAATTAGGTATTTGTCAAAAATCTGACGCTGGCTGAAAATTACAGCATATACCTATACTGGCATTGAAAAATAATTTCAAACACAATTCCCGAATTTTTCGAGGTTGCAAAAATCAAGCATATTTCTACATTTTTCTTATTTTCAAGGCTGCTGGACACCCTGGTATTATAGCATTTAAAACTACAATGATGGTGATAAAGTAGCACAAATGCAAATATATAGTCTCGATCCATCATAACAAAAAATACAGTTTAAAGCCGGAATATATTACAAAACATCGGCTCTTGTGGATAAGATTCCTATATATGTACCAAATTCTTCCTTTTAACACTACTAATCTTGCTCTGAAATTCAGAAACGAACATAAGAATTTTTGTTTGCATTAAAAGTGTGATGTTTCTCCTCTAGATATGTAATTTAGTACGAATTTCAAGGCAAAAACGCCATTTTTCTGCAATTAGAGTGCAATTTTTTTAGGAAACTTTTTTTTTTCCAACAACAAAAGTACGATTCTTCTTATGTAAAAGTGTACCTTTTTTCAAGTAAAAGTGATTTTTAAGGTAAAAACGATTTTTTTTTCTGTGTTAATCCTACATATATGGTCAATATAGTCCACTCCAATATTCTGGACCCAATCTCCAATTGTGATGACATGTACTAACTTGATTTCCCAAAACCTTAACAGTTAAATAGCAAATTATCTGATGATCATTTAAGGAAATTTAGACACCTGCGCACAGGAAGTTCGCATAGGCAACAGAAAATACCAAATGTCACATATACAGGTGGGATATAAAAAAAACCGTTCCTTTCTACAAGTAAGCTTTGGAAAATAAGTTGAGAGAGACGTTCGGCTCATTGTCGAGTCTTCAGAGAGGATATGCCAACAAAGCCAGCAATATCCAGCACATATTCAAAATCCCAAAAGCACACGCAAAAAATTGAATAAAAAAACCGCGCATCAATTCGCGTCTAACTAAATTGAACCAAACAAGTGCTTCACGTCGAACACGTGGACAGGAATGTAAAATGAGATCGGACAAGCGTCGGTGTTAAAAAATAAAATAAAAAAAAAGACGCCGACACCCGACGTTCCCATGTGACCATGTCGCCCAATCTCTCCAAAAATATGTTGATTACTCGAACACGCCAAAATAAAACTCCAAATAACAGGGCGTTCATTGAATCCGTCGAATAAATGTGTGTTCAAAGTTGTTCCTGCCGCAAATTAAAAGGGCACGTGAGGGGAAAGGGGGGGGACACTGGACAACAACATACCAGAACAACATTTACAATTCAGTCAGGTATGGCGACGACCAGGTATTCGGCATTCGAATCGCCACCTACGCCGACACGCGATCCCACGAGAGTAGACTGAATTGCAAATTCGAGAATTTACAGATAGTCAATATTTCATGGCGGACTCTCTCCCCCTTTCTTCGCATGGCTCGAGTCTGTGGATGTCATCCCTCCTAGTTGGCAATGGATTCATCTTGTTGGGAATTTCAATCAAATATGCGATTCTTTGGCATAAAACTGTTTCGCAGCGTGGAGTGGCTCAATCCTCCTCCTTTTTTTTTGGTGCATTGACACGGCCAGCCAAACAAAAAGCGAGCCTGTGTAAGCCTCAAATTATTGTTTATTTCACCACGTGCATTTATGCACGCGTGCACGAGTTCATGAGCGTTCGATATT
>JAQGAE010002936.1:0-16136 GCA_034696685.1 Julus scandinavius | reverse complement strand
TTTTAATTATAACTTTTTTGTCTATTTTTTCCAAAAAATTTTTTTACTCAATTAATCCAGGGGGGGGGCATGTGCCCTCCCTTGCCCCCCCCCCTGCGGGCGCCCATGGTCCTGGTCAGAAAATGGATATTAGGCGTAATCTCGAAAAAATATACCGTGTGCATATATTTTTCAAAGTTTTAATTATATTCTTTATTTCCACAAAGGCATTTTTTGAAAATGGTTGCTAATGGTTGGGCACCATTTGCCTTCTGTCAGCCAATATTTTTAGACCCAGTCCGCTACATGTGTCAGTAAAATGAGTTTAAAATCTTTTTAATTGGTGCTTAACAATTACTTTACAATGATTTGAGCTGTAATCCAATATAATGTACAATTATTCACAAATATTAATCTGACATATTTAATATACACTCAGCTACGATTCGAATGTAATACTTTGTCGTTATATGCATCGCCATTAAGGTAACATGACATTTAACTTAAAATATTTCCTGAATGTGTCTAATCCCAATTTAAAATATACTCAATTCACATTGTGCAGGATTAACGTATAGGTCAATGCTGTGGCTGCCACCTGTAAATAAATACATATACTAATGAGCTTTTTAATTATGCATACAAATTTCACAAAATTACAAGGTACGCTAGCTACGTACTAGTTTAATTTAATCGAATTTTGGTAAACTTTTCGAAAAAAGAAGTATCATATACTTTCTCGTATTTTAATTTTGTCATTGGTTATTTAAATTGACCAATTAAATAAAATGGATTCGTTACAAACCAATTAAAGAAATACGTTATAATGAGCAACTTACTGATAGTAAGAATTGCTTGTTAATATCGAAAAATCCCCAACCCGTAATTGCTGGCTGGTTTACTTGTAGACGTGTACAATACATTTGATAATCCAACTTGGCCTGTCAATCGAAAAAAAATACATTTATTATCTTTGTTTGGTATATGGCAGCGCATCGCAGTATACTCACTTGTGTAATTTCCATGAAACTCTTCTGCGATGTACAGTCATCAAGTTTAAGAAATTCTTCTGGACAGAGAGACGACAACGAACTGCTCACCTTAATGAAAGCATACACAAGTTAGGATTTAATTTAAGTACTATATATATTTTGAAAACAAAACTGTCCACGGAGAGAATCACAAGTTGCTCCACTATTGTCTCAGCTATTCAGTATAACCATTATCACTGAATATGTCATTATGTAGGTACTTCTTACCTTTGAATTCACTGCACAAATTTCCAGAGAATCATTTAAAAAAATCGTTAAAACAAGGGTGAAGAAGACGCAGGAGGCCAACCAATGGCTGAATATGTCTTGTTCTGAAGTTATCACGCGAAAAAAACTAATTTCTTGGAAAATCAAGAGCGAAAACCACGTAAAAACGATGAATGAACACGACTTGTCAATCCTAGCCAACAGGTTGCAAGTATCGTGGTGCATATTTAGGCAAAGTTTCATTTTAGAGCGGAAATTTAGCTTGTGGTAATGGTTCTGCCAAATCTTTTCGTCGTTTAACATCTGAAAATTGGCCATCAATATGTTTACCATGGTTTGCATCAGGAGAGATACGACCAATGTCAGAACTGACAAAAAAACACCGGCATTGATAAAGTCATTGACACATTCGAATACAAGAATACATCGACAAACGAATTTATTCTGGAGGAAACTTGATTCTAGATTCCCTTCATTCGAGCAAGTACCTTTCACAATGCGATGTACGTGTATTGATAAAATGAGAAAATCGGTGATGATGGTGACAAAAATAAAAACTGCTGTTAGGCCATGCATTCGTTTTCTTATGCGAGTTAAATAACATTTGGCCACAGCTGGAGGACACATTCGCAAATGATTTGCTGTGGTGCGAATAATATCAGAAAAAACGATGGACAGCTCGGTTTCTTTTCTGATTAGGTAAATGTAAGCCGGATAAGTTGCGTTGAATGTGACTTAAAAAATATTTTTCATAACGTAAGAAGTTGTACGAAATTCCACATAAGTCAAATTATAAAACAATTTCAGGTATTGAATAATGGATGTCAGACCCACAATGAGCAGGAAAAACCGATACAAAAAATGCCATAACGCCAACTTAAATTTATTGAAAAATTCGTTTTCTTCCTTAGGAAAATTTTGGTATGCCGATTTTGTAAAAACTGGTAAATTGAACCGAATATTTAATCCAAAAAAAATTCCGAGAACCGTAAACGGTTTGACAATGTTTTGCAATTCGGTTAAAATGTTCTTATGATCGTATTCTATTTCTTTTACTGAGGATTTAATTTGCAGACATGGCATTTTTTATATATGAGTTTGCCAAGACTATTCTGCCAAATAATGCAGTATAATAATGTAATGTGTAATGTACCCTATATAATGTGTTGCGAAATATTGATTTACTCGTATGGATCTATCTTTAAACGTGCACATAATCTACATTGGTCTTTACATGTTCATGTACATACATTGTATTTACATTCAGGGTTGGGAATTGTAACATTTGTGATTGACAACTGACAGTAAAACACACTATGGATGTATTTTAATAATATGTTGTATTGGGGCTGGAGAAATTTAAGCATAATTTGCTCTAATGAATTTCTTGCTTTCTAAACTAGAATGTTAAGTTGGATAATGCTAGTACATATTGGAGTAAACACGAAACAGAAATAAAGTTTATGCAAGGCCGTATTCACATTTCCGGAGGGGGGGGGAAGGAAAGCGCCATTTGGCGCCCTGGGCGCCAAATATCCTCGCTACGCCACTGTCTCTATATGTAATTTAGGTAGCTCACTACTCAAGTCCTATCTAGAAAATTAAGAAAAACAAACTTGCTAATGGTTAAAAATAAAATATAGTAGTATATTTAAATTAAGAAACTCAAATATTACAATTTAATCTTAGGTTTAGACATTAACAACCTAGTTTCTTTTTTTAGTTTCTTATGTTTTTGTAAGATTACAAATGCCACTTGCAACATTAAAAAAAATATTTGAATATGCCTTATGCAAACTGCCACGTTAAATTGAATTTAAGAGATGATATGCGGTACTTTCCTACTCAAATATTTATTTGTTATTGTTGTTTTATTTTATGGAAAATGCTTTTGGTTAGGTCAGTGCAGCAAACATGATCTGGTAATTGATTGTATTGGTAAGGTCTTACATGAAGATAAATTTGCTTGTTTTCTGGTGAAAAACTCATTCATAATCACAAAATTGATGACTACAAATGTACTTTATTATAGCCCACCTGTGAATTAAAGGTAAATTTACCCAATTTGCATGTATTTTTTTTAGTTACGTGAATACATATTTAAATATAAAGAATTTTTTTGACTTAAGAATGCTTTTCTATTCTCCACTGTTCGATTTAGATATAATACTTCTCAGCGTTTGATGTCGTTATTTAAGGTACTTTTTACTTACCTTTGAATTCACTGCACAAATTGCTAGGGAATCCTTTAAAAATATGATTAAAATAAAGATGAAAAATACGCAGGATGATATTCCAGAGCTGAATGTGTCTATTTGTGAAGTTATGACGCGAGAAAAACAAATATCTTGGAAAATCAACAACGAAAGCCATGTGAAAACTAGAAAGGAACACGCATTGTCCATCCTAGCCAACAGGTTGCAAATATCGTGGTGCATATTTAGGCACAGTTTCAGTTTAGAGCGGAAGTTAAGCTTGGGGTATTGGTTCTGCCAAACCTTTTCGTCGTTTAACAACTGAAAATTGGCCATCAGGATGATGACCATGGTGTGCGTCAGGAGCGATACAACAAATGTCACAACAGACAAAAAAACACCGGCATTGACTAAGTCAATGACACCATCGAACACAAGAATGTATCGACAGCCGAGTTTACTCAGGAGGAAACTTGAGACTGGACTCACTTCATCCGAGCAAGACGCCTTGGAAGTACCTTTCACAATGCGATATACGTCTATTGACAAAATGAGAAATTCTGTGATGATGGTGACAAAAATAAAAACGGCTGTTAGGCCACGAGATCCTTTTCTTATGCGAGTTAAATAACATTTGGCCACAGCCGGTGGACACATTCGCAAATGAATTGCTGTGGTGCGAATAATATCAGAAAATACGATGGACAGCTCGGTTTCGTTTCTGATGAGGTAAATGTAAGCCGGATAGGTTGCATTGAATGTGACTAGAAAGATATTTTTCATAACGTAAGTAGTTGTTCGAAATTCCGCATAAGTCAAATTATAAGCAAATTGGAGGCATTGGACAATGGATGCCAGACCCACAATGAGCAGGAAAAACCGATACAAAAAGCGCCATGGCGCCAACTTAAATTTAGTGAAAAATTCGTTTTCTTCCTTAGGAAAACTGTGGTATGCCGATTTGATAAAAACAGGTAAATTAAACCGAATATTCAACCCGAAAAGAATTCCGAGAACTGTAAACGGTTTGACAATGTCTTGCAATTCGGTTAAAATGTTTTTATGATCGTAGTCAACTTCTTTTGCCGCGGATTTAATTTGCAGACTTGGCATTTTTATATACGAATTTGACAAGACTATACTGCCGAATAATACAGTATGATAATGTAATGGGAAATGTAGCCGATATAATGTGTTGTAAAATGTTGATCTACTCGCGTATATAGATATGTCTTTAAAAGTGCACTTTTCATTAATTTCTTTATACATAATCCTCATTGGTGTTTACATGTTCATGTACATATGTTGTATTTACAGTCAGGGTTGGGAATTGTAATGGGCAACATTTGTGATTGATATACAGTTTTATCTAACAATACAGCATGCTACGGATATATTAATAATACAATGTATTGCCACTGGAGATTCTGGTAATTGATTGTATTGATAAGGCCTTACATGAAAATCAATTTGCTTATTTTGTTGTGCGAAATTCATTCATAATCATAAAAGTGGTGACTACATATGTACGTACATGTACGTCCTGGTGGAGACCCGGCTTTCCGTTGAGATGATTTGAGAAACTTTGGGGGATGCCGTTATAGATCAATGGCAACTACAGATATTACGACTGTATGCGATATTAATTTCATCCAGAAAATTAGTGATCTCATTTTTACCCTTGTCGGGCATTTTTATAAGTTTTGAATTTTTTGGTTTAAAGTGAAATTAAGATATATGGGATATAAAAGTATTCAAAACAAATAAAAACCAGTAGACTACATTGTCAGTACTCAGTAAAATGAGTTTAAAATCTTTTTAATTGGTGCTTAACAATTACTTTACCACAATTTGTGCTGTAATCCAAAATCCAATATGCAATACACTCGTAATGTGAGATTATTCACAGATATTATTCTGACATATTAAATATACAATAGAACCTATCTAAATGCATGCCGCGTAAATGTATAACCTCTCTAAAAGCATAACATGCATGTCTAAAATCATATTTTTCACCGGTCCCAAAATACTGTTTTTAGACAGATTCAAGTGTTCTTCTACTGCACACACAGCTAAGATTCGAATGTAACTCCTGGTCGTCTTGTAAAGATTGATTATAAATCGTCATTATATATGGGAACAAAATATTTAACTTGGATAACTTACATCCTGAATGTGTCTAATGGCAGTTAAAAATATACTCAGTTTACATTGTGCAGGATTAACGTGTAGGTCAATGCTGTAGCGGCCACCTGTAAATAAATTCATATGCTAATGAGATTTTTGGTATCCTGCATATAAATTTCACACAATGTCAAGCTGCACTAGCTAATAATTTAATTTATTGGAATTTTTGTAAACTTTTCGAAAAACGATGATTCACATAATTTCTCGCATTTTAAATTATCTCCTTGTTTGTTTAAAGACTAACTCGTATAAAGTTCTCAATAAATCAGTAAATAATTGATGAATAAGCTTGGGGATTAACAAATTAAATAAAATATATTTGATGCAAACAGAATAAAGAAATACGTTATAATGAGCAACTTACTGATAGTAAGAATTGCTTGTTAATATCGAAAAATCCCCAACCCGTAATTGCAGGCTGGTTTACTTGTAGACGTATGCAATACATTTGATAATCCAGCTTGACCTGCCAATCGAAAAAAGTACATCAATGATTTTTGTTTGATATATGGCAGAGCATTTCAGTACTAACTTGTGTTATTTCCATGAAATTCTGCGATGTGCAGTCGTCCAGTTTAAGTAATTCTTCCGGACAAAGAGTCGACAACGAACTGCTCACCTTAACGAAAGCATAAAAAAGTTAGGTTTAATTTTAAACAATCAGATAAACAAATCTGAAATTTGTTGAAAATTTGAAAATAAATCTGTCGCGGCAGAATCACCCCTCTGAGGCTCAGGAAGAAATCACTATAAAGGTGATTATTTAGACACTTCTTACCTGTGAATTCACCGCGGAAATTGCCAGAGAATCTTTTAAAAATATCGTTAAAATAAAGGTGAAGAAGGTGCAGGTGGCTATAAAAACGCTGAATAGGTCTTGTTGTGAAGTTATCACGCGAAAGAAATAAATACCTTGCAAAATCAATAGCGAAAACCATGTAAAAACGAGGAAGGAGCACGTCTTGTCCATCCTACCCAACAGGTTGCAAGTATCGTGGTGCATATTTAGGGTAAGTTTCATTTTAGAGCGGAAGTTAAGCTTGGGATAATGGTTCTGCCAAACTTTTTCGTCGTTTAACAACTGAAAATTGGCCATCAGTATGTTGACCATCGTGTGCATCAGGAAAGATGCAACCAACGTCATAACTGACAAAAAAACACTGGCATTGATTACGTCAAGGACGCATTCGAACGCAAGAATGTATCGACAACCAAATTTACTAAGAAGAAAACTTGAGATTGTATTGAATTCATTCGAGCAAGACGCCTTAGAAGTACCTTTCACAATTCGATGTACGTTTAGTGACAAAATGAGAAAATCTGTGATGATAGCAACAAAAATATAACCTGCTGTCAGTCCATGAGTTCGTTTTCTTATTCGAGTTAAATAACATTTGGCCACAGCCGTTGGACACATTCGCAAATGAATTGCTGTGGTGCGAATAATATCAGAAAAAACGATGGACAGTTGGTTTTCTTTTTTGATGAGGTAAATATAAGCCGGGTAGGTTGCGTTGAATGTTGCTAGAAGGATGTTTTTTATAACGTGGTTAGTTGTTCGAAATTCCACATGAGTCAAATTGTAAGCAAAGTGTAGGCATTGGACAATGGATGCCAGACCAACACTGAGGAGGAAAAACCGATACAGAATGCGCCATGGTGCCAACCTAAACTTAGTGAAAAATCCGTTTTTTTCCATAGGAAAATTTTGGTAGGCCGACTTAGTAAAAACTGGTAAATTGAACCGAATATTCAACGCGAAAAGATTTCCGAGAACTGTAAACGGTTTGAAAATGTCTTGCAATTCGGTTAAAATGTCTTTAAGATCGTAGTCAACTACCTTTGACGAGGATTCCATTTGCAGATATGGCATTTTTTTATACAAATTGGCCTATGACTATTCTGCCGAATATAATACAGTGCAATAATGTAATGTAGTTTATATAATGTTTTGCGCAATGTTGATCTATACTCATATGGATCTATCTGTCTTCAGACGTGCACTTTTCATTAATGTCTTTTCACATTATCTACATTTATATGCGCATGTCCATGTACATACATTATATTTACATTCTGGGTTGGGAATTACAATGAGCAACATTTGTGATTGACACACAGTTTTATCTGACAGTACAACATATACTAAGTTTTTTATAATAATACACTGTTTTTTCACTGGAGTAACACTTTATCGCCTTGTAAAGTTTGATTATGAATCTTCATTATGACAACATAACATTTAATTTAGATATATCCTGAATGTGTACAATGGCAATTGAAAATATACTCAGTTCACATTGTGCAGGATTAACGTGTAGGTCAATGCTGTGGCAGCCACCTGTAATTAAATGCATGTGCTAATGAGATTTATGATATTATGCATACAAATTTAATAACATTTCAAGCAACACTAGCTACTAGTTTAATTTACTGGAACTGTCCTCGGTTGTAAAGAGTTGTATATAAAAATTTTAATTTATCAATAAATGAATGACGAATAAGCTTGGAAATTGACAAATTAAGTAAAATATATTTGATATGATTTGTTTGATATATATAATATATGATATATTTGAAGAAATATGTTATAATGTACAACTTACTGATAGTAAGAACTGTTTGTTAATATCGAAAAATCCCCAACCCGTAATTGCAGGCTGGTTTACTTGTAGGCGTATGCAATACATCTGATAATCCAACTTGACCTGCCAATCAACAAAAGTACGTCAATGATCTTTATCATGTTATATGGCAGCTCATCGCAGTACTAACTTGTGTAATTTCCATGAAATTCTTCTGCGATGTACAGTCATCAAGTTTAAGAAATTCTTCTGGACAAACAGACGACAACGAACTGCACACCTTAATGAAATCATACAAAAGTTAGGTTTAATTTAAGTACTACTCAAATAGGATTTTAGCTGAAAATAACTTGAAAACAAAATTGTCCACGCAGAGAATAACAGCTTGCCCAACAATGACCTCATCTATTTAGTATAACTATCAACACCGAAGATGTAATTAATTAGGTATACTTCTTACCTTTGCATTTACTACACAAATTGCCAGACAATCCTTTAAAAATACCGTTAAAATAAAAGTGAAGAAGGCGCAGGAGACTATCCAAGAGCTGAATGTGTCTTGTTGTGAAGTTATCACGCGAAAGAAACAAATATCTTGGAAAATCAACAGTGAAAACCATATAAAAACCAGAAAGAAACACGACTTGTTCATCCTTGCCAATAGGTTGCAAGTATCGTGGTGCATATTTAGGCAAAGTTTCATTTTAGAGCGGAAGTTAAGCTTGGGGTAATAGTTCTCCCAAACCTTTTCGTCGTTTAACAACTGAAAATTGGCCATCAGCATGTTGACCATGGTGTGCATCATGAAAGATAAAACCATCGTTGTAACTGACAAAAAAATACCGGCATTTATTAAGTCAATAACACAATCGAAAACGAGAATGTATCGACAACCGAGTTTTCTCAGGACTAAACTTGAGACTGGATCCACTTCATTCGAGCAAGACGCATTAGAAGTACCTTTCACAATGTGATGTACGTCTAATATCAAAACGAGAACATTTGTGAGGATGGTGAAAAAAACAAAAACTGCTGTCAGGCCACGAGTTCGTTTTCTAATGCGATCTAAATAACATATGGCTACAGCCGGTGGACACATTCGCAAATGAATTGCTGTGGTGCGAATAATATCAGAAAAAACTATGGACAGCTCGGTTTCATTTCTAATAAGGTAAATGTAAGCCGGATAGGTTGCGATGAATGCGACTAGAAGGATGTTGTTCAAAATGTATCTAGATATTCCTAATTCCCCGTGTGTCAAATTATAAACTAAATTTAGGCATTGGAATGTGGATGCCAGACCCAGACTGAGCAGGAAAAACCGATACAGAAAACGCCATGGCGCCAACCTAAATTTAGTGAAAAATCCGTTTTCTTCCTTATGAAAATTGTTGTATGACGTCTTGGTAGAAACTGGTAAATTGAACCGAATATTCAACCCGAAAATACTTCCAAGGACTGTAAACGCGTTTGCAATATCGTGCAATTCGGTTAAAATGTCTGTATGTTGGTAGTCAACTTCTTTTGGCGAGGATTTAATTTTCAAAGATGGCATTTTTAAATACGAATTTTCCCACTACTATTCTGCCAAAGTGCGAAATGTTGATGTTCTTTTATATGAACCTTTCTTCAAACATATACTTTTCATTAAGGCATTTTTACATGACTCGTATTTATATATTTAGCAAATGGGAATGTACAATAAATATTTACATTCAGTGTTGTGAATTGTCATGGGTAATTTTTGTTATTGACATACAGTTTAATCTGTTGAACATACTGGGGATATGTTAGTAATACCATCATGAGAAATACAATGTAGTGCCACAGGGGAAATACATACGAGACTTTTCATAGTGAGAAATTTAAACATAATTTTCACTAATGAACATAGAATAATTTCTTGCAAGCTAAACTAAAAATGAAAGTTGCGTAAGATATGATTATCTTGTATCACACATTGTATTTTATCAATGGCAGAATGTGGGCCCTTGATGACGTGAGCCATTTTAAACAAACATGTCCACCATTTATTTAAAATTAAAATATGAGTTGTATTAAGTTATATTAAAAATATAATATTGAATTATAATAATTTGTATTTATATTTATTATATATCGTACACTGTCAGTAATATATGTATATATTGTTAAATAATATACCCTGAAAATTATTTTTCAAAAGCTGTCTCACTTTTAGACCGAGTCCTCTACTGTATATATCATTTTTACGAAGTTGTTGAAACAAATAAAATTTAAAAAAAGGTTTTCTACATCTATACTCTTCACAATCATTTTAAGAGTATAGAATTTCCATTAATGTTAAGCTTATTTCAAATATGTTTTGAATTTCAATGTGAAAATATGTATGTTGACTTACCTTTGAATTCACTGAAGTTATATAGGACGTTAATGCAATCAAAAATACAATGAGGCACATCAAGAAATAAGGTAATATCTTGTTCAAATCGCTCATTTCTTGAGATGTTATCACACGAAATATCATTACGACATTGATACTCATCATCGATAACCACACGAAGAGGACGAAGGAAAATTCTTCATGCACCTTGCCAACCATATGACAAACTTTTCGATGACACTCTACGAAATATGTCAACTGAATTGCCC
The DNA here is from genome assembly GCA_034696685.1 of Julus scandinavius. NCBI lineage: Eukaryota > Metazoa > Arthropoda > Diplopoda > Julida > Julidae > Julus > Julus scandinavius. The sequence goes on along the minus strand of JAQGAE010002936.1, from coordinate 5,297 downwards.
AATTCCTTTGACCATGCGACCAATTTTTGCTCTGGTCGATAAGTATGTCAAAGTTAAAGTTCAGCAACTTCAAGGTGATGCTTGATAACGTGGCAAATATGAAAGCAAAAGATGTCAGGATTACATAGTTGAAGATGTCCAAAATCACATCAAGGATGTGATAACTAAAACAGCCAATTTTGGACACTGCCATTTCTGCAATGGCTCCCTCGTAAAATGTGCAGTTATTTCGAAAAGATTCAACTGTGAAAATCTTGTGTATTTCATCTACGTGGAAACTCAACATGAGGATATTGTTTGCCACAATGAATAATATGCCGACAAGTACCATTCGTCGAATCTGTCCAGGCAGTGAATGTTGTCGATGCCTATTTGTGGGAGCTGCTGTCAAGTTGGTTATAGTCAGGGTAAATAACTCGGTTAAGACAACTGAAATCGAATCGCCGTATCGAATACCGTACATGTAGGTTGCCATGTTGCAGTAGAATACTAACGGAATGGTTAGTTTGATTGGGCAGTTAGAAATATCGCAATAGTAAATCAGATTTATAAAATAGTTAATACTTTGGAGATTGATCAGAACAATCATCAACAAGAACAGAATCCTGCAAAATGCAAGCCTTAATCTGCATTTGGATTGACTCTCAATGTTGTTCAAATCCATGTCGAAGCGAATATTAAAATCATAAAGTTTGCAACTGAATGTCAACGGTTTTAAAATCTTTAAGATATTTTCGGTTATTTCTTTGTCCATGCTTTTGGGTGACTTCCAAACACCAATAGAGTTTTTTGAGTTTTCCATTTTAATTCCTGTTTCTGTTAAAAAAATTGAAAGTAAGACTATAATGTTAAATATCTTTGATATAATGAAATGACTGCTCAACAGTCATGAGCTATGTGTAAAGGATGTTTACAATATAATATCCTAGTTTCGTTTGACAGTTATGGGTGTATAAAATTAAAAATTCTTTATTGACAATTATTTGAATATGCCTTATGCGAACTGTCACGTTACATATCACCAGTTTTCATTAAATTGAGTGTGAAAGATGATATACTTTACTACTCAAATGTTTGTTTTTATTGTTGTTTTATTTTATGGAGAATGCTTTTCTTCATGTCAGTGCAGAAAACATGATCTGGTAATTGATTGTATTGGAAAAGCTATACATGAGGATAAATGTCGTGCTTTTGTGTTGCAAAACTCATATTCACAAAATTGGTGACTGTTTGCACTTTATTACAGTCAACTAGTGAATTAGCTGTATAGTTCACAGCTATATTTAAAATACTTAAATTGTAGAATTAGAAAAGGAAATAACTCATTCATAAAAGTATTTATTGATATATATTAACATAACGCGTAATGTAGCATGCATATGCACAATTAATTACAATCAAACTTCAGTGCAAATTAAAAATTAAAAACATGTTATATTACAGGAAAGGTATACATGATGGATTAATTAGAACATTAGTGTAAACAGATGCATATACTTGTATTTCATCTTCATTGAATGTTATTTAAGATTAAGGTATAAGTTAAGATGAAACCAGATGCCTGTAATTGAAAAGTGTTTAGTGTTTTAATTGAATGAAATTTTACTAATTTGCATAATTATTCTGTGCATCGCATACCGTCGTGTTATTTTATTTTTTTAAGTTTAAAATATCATTGGTGTTTTAATACTTACAGAAATTAATAAATTTCGGTTGATATGAAAAAATCCAAAGCCAGTGATCTCTGGTGGACACATTATCAAATGTTGACAATAATTGTGATAATCAAACTTTTCCTTTTAAAAATAAGCAGAATACGTGGTTATTGTAAAATACGACACAAACATTGGGATATAGCCTATGTATTAATCAAGGCCGGTGAAAAAATAATTCTAGAATACAAGAATCTGTTTTTCATATACTTATTTTCCACAAAAAGCCTATTACATGCAATTTGTTAATTCCAATAAAGAAAATGTGCTGTACCTCGAAATCGACTTCTGGGTCCATTTTGCATAAACTTTTATTCTTCCACTTCTTTATTGACGTTGTACTAATGTTTATAAGAGAACTGAAAACCTTAAACAAAATTATAGATATTTCATAACTTCATTTTTGAAAAAGGGATATAAACTTAAACTGTCATAAATTCAGATAAGAGGCCATTCAAAAAACCTGTCCAAATAGTGGCCATTTTAACCCCGACCCCCTTCTTAGACGTCCTTATTATCATTTTATTTTTGAAAAGTAATTAAGGTGTGCAGAAAATTTGTTGAAATATACAAAGATACTTTGTCATTTTTCTGATTAATGGAAACTTTCTGACCTTAAAAGAAAATTCCCGCAAAAATGTGGTGTTTAACACAAAGTTAAGATATAATTCCCGACTTACCCGAAGTTTAAAAATTTTAAATACATGGACACCAGATTTCTTCTGGTGTCCATTTCCCCTTTCACTGATCTTAAAAACTCAAACAGAACATCCAAAAACCTAAAAATACCATCATTGGTGGACGTCCACAGAGGCTTCCATCCCTCCCCCCCATCCCCTACGTTCTTTTTAAATGGAACCTACTAAGATTTTGGCTCAAAATATAATTAACGTACAACTTACCTTGGAATTAAGATGTGCAATTAGAATGCAGTCCAGAGTTAAATGCAACACGAAGATGGTCAGCATTATAATCATGAAGAAACGAATATTAAGAGATAAGTCATTTCCAGTATTAAAACGCATCAAGCTAATGATCTGACAAACGATTGTTGTAAGCCATAAAAAAATTAAAGACGAAAATGCTTCGTTTGCCTCTATAACAAGTTTGCAAGCATTCTGATGTTTTTCAACAAACATTTTCAAGTATTGCGACGTGCCTTGGTTTTGATCGCGGTACATAATTATAACATCGAAACAAACATTTAACAGAACGACGAGAAAACAAAATGTATTCAGAATCGAGAGAAAACTGGGAATAATGTACGAAGAAATATGCAATCGAATTATAAAATGCATGACGATAGCAATGGGACATGACAAAACTTGCACAGTGGTTAAAACATTTGGATCCAAACACAATTTTTCATCTTTGAAATCAATTTCAGAAGCGGCTTCGTATACGCTATATAATGCATATACCCACTGAAATAAGACGTGAATTAGACACAATATCGACCAGAACCGGATTTTACTTAATATAAGTTTCTCCCATTGCATCATTTCATTGGCAAGCTCCAAAACCAATTTGGATAAAAATTGCGAAATAAAATTTTGCATATACATTAAGTAGATATAGGTGACGAACATTACACAAAACATGGCTACCGTGCTAAATTGTGTGAAAATAATTTCGAATGTGATTGTTTTCGTAAAAACGTCTTTCAAGTTCAATATGCTTATTATTTGCATGCTTAGAAACATGAAAATGACGAATGCTCGATAACTATACAAAATTATTTTGTAGACATTAATACAGTTTTCTTTCTCTTTGCCTCCTGTTTTCAAACGAATGTCAATTCCAAATATAAATACAAAATATGTCATTAGTTTGATCCAAAATAGTAGCACATTGATTTTAGTGTTGGCATTAACATATGAAGCTTTCCACGCATATTTCACTTGTTTCATTTTAGCTTTGTGGTTTATATTTCATAAATAAAAGTCACACCAACTATCTTTGCAACAAACTATCAAATGGATAGCATTTTATAATGGCTTTCGTAAGCTTATGTACCAATTATGAATTAGTTAGACATTTTATTATAATATTATTGACTTTTGGCGATCGTCAATAATGGCTATCAAATAACGAACTTTTAATCGTGATCATGTCATTCATGGGTTCTTTCATACTTGATGGACTATTTTATCTGATCCACCTTATATTTATCAAGGGAAATTTAAAATATCATACATCTAATTTTGCTGATTAATTTTCCCATTGGGGAATGTTTTGTACAAAATTACTGCTTATTCAGTAAATCGATTTTGCCTCTCGGTTTGTCATCTAATGTATACATTTATTATATTGCAAAAATAACATAAGCATTAGTGAAATTAGGTGTTAATGTTGATAAAGCACCTCAGGTTGTAAGCTGTCTATAAAATGTCGTAATAGCCATAATTGCATGTTATATTTACTAATATTCGGTCAACCACGATAATTTAGCGCAAACGAATGAATAAATGAAACATGTTAATTAGTCTCCAACTGTTCTATAGTTATGTAATATTAAGGTGTAAGTTAAGATGAATCCTGAAATCTGAAAATGAAAAGTGCAATCTATTACTCACGATAATGCATGGCATCTATAAAGCTTGCTTTAGTATAAATTTGCTTCTAAACTTGTAAAAAGTATTAAATTTCGATTATAATCTTACATTTTTCTTTATGAACCCATTGACACTCACCGTAATTAATATTTGTCTGTTCACCTGGAAAAAACCCATTGCCGTGATTTCTGGTGGACACATTACAATATAAGAGCAATAGTTGTAATAGTCATTTTTTTCCTAAGAAAAAATGCAGTCTTTCGAAATATGAATCCATTTATAAAAATGAAATTTATGCAATTATTAAAGAAAGTTGAGATTTACCACAAAACCGATTTCTGGTTGACATTTGCAAGTATCAGTTATTTCTTCTGTTAATTGTTTGCTGATGTTTATAAGAGAACTGAACACCTGTAAAATTAAAGAGTTGGTATCAAGCATTGCAAGTGCATAAATATGGAAAAGATAAATGTTTTGAAAACTTTAAAACATAGATATGCTTTAAATATTAGGGGAGAGTGGGTTGGAATGGGACATTTTCACCTTTTCATTTTTAAAAGCATCCCAAACCATAAAACATAACAAAATTGATTCACAAATTTACTTTATACGAGCACAAACTCCTCTTCATGTTGTTAATGTTGTTTTAATTCTCCTGCGTGCAGGAGGATTAGGACACTGTTTAAAAGGATATGCAAGAAATTACACCACACTAATTTACTTTTTTATTTATTTGTAATAATAAGAACACACTTTTCCAAAAAATACCTTTTATCATGATTTTTTTATTAAAACTAACAAAATTTGGAAAAGGGACTAACATTAATGAAACATTCATAAGCTTCCTGCAATCTTGACCTTTCTCCACACATAAATGGCGTGGAAAGCTTTAGCTTCTATATCATCGAGTTCATTATCAAAAAACTTCTACACACCCCGGGTGGAAAAACTGTATATGGATATTCCATATATGTCCATATCAAAAATTGGCCACATATAACCATATATGGCCACATATAGACATATATGG
>JAQGAE010002935.1:0-16138 GCA_034696685.1 Julus scandinavius | reverse complement strand
CAGAATGTGCAAATTAACGGACATTTTTCAAACTTGTTTATTAATTTTAAAAAATCTACCATTTCAAAGTGAAAAACAAAAAAGCGATACAGTTGCTGATTTATCAAGATATTTTAAACAATTTTTATTTTTATTTAATCTCTTCTTGTTTTGCTGTGATTGTGTTTTAAAATTTCACCCATTGAAAGTGATAGGGTTGTGATTCACCTTAACGATATTTTAATTATCTTTTAACAATTAGGAAATTAGAATGGGACCTTAGAATAACATAGTTCCAATAAAATATTCATTTTCACACAGACATGCTGACTATGTTAATCTTTCTAAAAGCTACCTCAAAGGGACCTATCATCCACCAGGATTTTTGGCTACAGTGCAGCTGGAAGGAATTAGCATATCTAGACATTAAGTCTGAGTTCCCAGGCTGCCCTGTCCCCTATTCTGCTTATATAAGGAACCCAAATTTCCATGCTCAGTAATCCAGTTTCGACTCCTGAACAGAGAACAACTCTCGTGTCAATTATGCTACCATATATGTATTCTGATGAATAAAAGGCTTAAGTGTATTTTACACAAAATACGGACTGTCTATTTTCAACTCTGAAAAGAATTTCAGTTGCGTGGAAAGTAGTAGACTGGTTCTACATCTACTACTAGCAGGAACACCCACGACTGTGTGTCACGGCTGCATCCCCGCAAAAAGACGCCAACAAGGGACATCAACAAGGAACTGTCGTTCCGAACCGTCGTCCTAAACCTTCGTCAATCCAACAAGGTAAGATAACAAATGACAGTAACAAGGAACGTTGTTCCGAACCTCCGCCACGAAACTTCTTCCCCAGCACTGGAAGAGGTATTATGAACTATCGCACCGAACCCTCAGGCCAACAAGAAACTCTAGGAAAGAACTGTCGTTCCTAACTATCGTTTCCATCTGACGTTCCCAAGTATCGTTCACGTAGGCCACGCCCCCGTCTAATGTTACGAAGAAACTAAGAAACAAATCAGCTAATAAGAAGGTCTACCAAGATCAGAGCGCCTAGGAGGAAGCAATGAAGAAGCTAATCCCCTAACAGGGAATCCAACCTGCAAACATCTCCTGATTTGGAGGAAAACTAATCGGAGGTATCCAAGTGGGAAGTCACGTCACAATCTGGCCTAACGTTCGTGGCGGGATGACTAGGGACGGCAGCATGTTGGGCAGTTACTAGGATGGTGGTGATACGATATAGTAGGCACAAGGTAGGTTGGTTAGGTTCAATATTTGTTAGTATGGATGGAAGCAGCATTGTGGAAGACAAGTTTGGCATTAGGGGAGATATGAGTTTGGATGCAGTTATGAGTGGGTTGGAACAAGAAAAAGAGGTGATGCCAATCTGAGGGGCGGGAGTTACAATGGGAACAGGGGACGTTAGGGGTGATTACTAAGTAACCTGATTTTGTACCAATATTGTTTGGGTTGGTGCACATTTGCAAAATGAATTTCTTCAGGACAGAGAGAGATACAGTTGCGAGGAATGTGTGAGAGTGTTTGTTTTTATAAGGACGTGAAAAGGCCTGGGTCTTATCGTTTAGGGAGTTATGGAATCTCGAGATTGCAGCCGCCCTTGTGGATCTTTTTATGCTGTGGATCATATCAGTGTAGTAGCTGAATAGGGGGAATTTTGGCTAGGGTAAGGTGATGAGACGTGGAACTTTATTGACAAGGCTTATGTTTTACATATGAACCATTAAGCCCCGTTCCCACGAGGCCACTAATGTCGGGGAAGTGACATCAGAACATCGAATGTCGCGTCAGTGCCATTGTATGAACGGCTGAGGACACAGAACTCGCGGCATCGATTCGGCGATGTCGTGTATTAAAATCTTTTGATATTTGATGGAGACGGCGCGACACTAGCGGCCATTATCCCAGTGTGAACGGCCTTTTTAGCGGATTCGTTGCGGGATTTAGTCGCTGAAGAGCAGTGGATACACGAGCGTCGTTTTGAAATGTGTTATTTGTTAATCGAGGTCAATTTTAAATTTATTTTGGAATTGTGTTCGACTCGCGTTTGATATTTTTAAGTTTCGAGACCAATATTATCGACATCCCGTGTTTGTGGGACAAACATCGGGCAGATTACAAAAACGGATTACAAAGATCGTCTGTGGGATATACAGCATAAAATATTTGCGACAGAAAATTCTGGCAATCCATAAGTACAACAAAATATTTAGAAAAAATAATAGTCTGGAAAAACGGTTCTGAAGCAGACGAAAAGGTACGCAATGTTGCTTTTGTGTCCCAAAACGCAACTTTTAAGCGGCACCGCGAGAACGGGTAAATAATGCCGGGGTAGCAAATGTCCTGACATTAGTGGCATCGTGGGAACAGGGCTTTACATTTTGCAACTTCTCTGGCTTTTGCAGATTTTAAAACAATTTTTCCTGATTATCTTGACCACTGAAATTTAAAAAATTAAGACATAGCAGAGGTGGACTGACTGGAAGGGACACCAGTGCGCCCTCCCTGTGAGAACGAACTGGCGCCCTTTTAGATGAACGAAAAGGAGGCATCAGCGCCCTAGGAGCTAGTAGTTTAGACGTACGTTCTCCTGGCACTTGTTCCACCACTCTCTTACTATATACAGCTATGTATCCAACTCCATACACACACACATATATATATATATAAAGGGCATGGAGACAGAAGCGTTCTTTACCTGATTACAGACTCGTCGCTTTCTACATCTTCTCGATATATGATCCACTTTTTGCAGGTTAGGCTCCTCTCAAGTCCGTACGTCCTTTTTCCACTGCTATTTCCGGTTTCCTGACTCTCGAAGAAAGCCTTGGACGTGGGGTCAATCTTTAGAATTCCGTCTTCCAGAATAACCAAGATATCCATGGGATTTTGATCGCATAACAAAGGAGGCAACTTCCCGAAGAAATGTCTGGTTTCGTTCATCCAAGGAGGAAGATTTGGGAAATGGCAAGCAGAAGGAAAGCCGTTGCTCTCGATTTTGACTCCCGGCAAGCCGAATTCGATTCGAGATCGGATTGAACGGGCTAAGGAAGAATGGCCGATCCTGGAGTACAGGAAAAAGGAAGTTAATATGACAAAAACGACGCAATGCAAGAAGCAACGACGATGTGTCCACAAATACGACGCCATCTTGTTCTTTATATTCGCAATATCTCTCGTGCTGTTCCAAATACGTTGCTGTTCTATTTTTTTTGGAACACTTTAAAATGAAAAATATCGTATTTTCGGAGGTTGAAACAGTTTTTCCGTTGACCATCTTCAATGTTTGCAAATAATATACCGTATTTTACGGACTATAAGACGCACTTTTTTCTTCAAAAAATTGCCTCCAAAATTCAGGTGCGTCTTATGCTACTTTTTTTTTTTTTTAAATTGCTCAAAAATTAAGGGGCGTATTATAGTCTGTAGCGTCTTATATAGTCCGTAAAATACGGTAATCAAAAACTTTTAGGCCGTTCTCCCAGCAGTTATAAGCCCGTGTAATATGGTAGCTTTAGGCACGTGCATTCCAATCGAACGCACGTGTTTTAAGGTGACCAAAATATCGTGTATACATTTGCACGCGCGCACGTGAGAAATGGCACGTGCACGTAGCTTAACCAATAAGCGTCGTGCGTCGAGGTCAGCGTTCCATCTCTATGGTAGCCATTTTCAAATTTGGAGATAGCATTAAATATGAGTTCATTTATTTAGGTATCACTTTAATAAAACGATATCTTTTGGATGGTTTTATAATGCGTCGCACTTTCCACATCTGCATGGTATACTGATCTGAACCATCAGGGGCGCCGAGAGGCAGTGCCGGGGGAAAAGGAGGAGGAGGGGGATATATGGTATTCATTTTTACCTTAGAAAAATTGCGTTTTTACTACAAAAAAATTGTGTTTTTCAGTTTTCATGACAATTTCGAAAGGTCATTTTCAACGTTTCAAATTTTGTTCACACATATTCTGGAGGCCCGGGTTTGGGGTATTTCCCCCCTCTCGTCAGGCCTGTGAACCATCGTAGGAAGATCATGTACATAGGTTTTCCTCTATGCGTCCGACTTCCATTCTGACGGAACGGTCCGTATCGAATACCGTGACCGCTCATGACGATGAGGAGGGTGGTGTTACGAATGAGGGGCTCCGTGTCACGGAGAAGCTGGCTCAGGGGTGGGTCCAATCGCTGAGCCTCGTTGATTTCATCGTGGGCGAAGCGGCTGACCCAGAAGTGACCATAGTGCAGTCGGTCGGCGAAGGCCTTCTGATAAAGCAGCGCCCACTTGAGGACGTGCTCATCGTCGGACATCCCTCTCCAGCAGCCAGAGGAGAAGCTGCGGATGTGCTCTAGAACCGGAAGGTAAAACGTGCGCCCGTAGTAATATGGGCCGGCTGGCGGTGGAAGCCCAACTTGTTCTATGTGAAGACTTGTTGAATCGAAGTAAGTTCAATATGGCCCCAAGAATGAAAAACACAATTTGTCCTCCAAAACCTTAAACCGTTCCTTTAATATGGCTTATAAGACTTTAAAACATTTCTAACATGGCCTCCAAGACCTAAAACGTGTGCCTTTTACATTATAGATTCGACGGAAGTTGAGGAACTGTTTCATTTGCTGCTGCAAGTAGTTGTCTTAAGTTTCCTGAAATGCTGTTTTAACTGCTAAAAAAAAGCTACAAAAACGTCCTTAAAACGAAATTTTGCGCTTGAAGATATTAAAACACAAATTAACAAGAAATAAACTTTCCTTTTTTTTTTTTTTAACAAATTCGTCGATCGGGAAACAAAGTTTGGCAAACATATATATATATCATTGTTTGTAAAGTCAATTAGATAACGGAAACTGCGTAGGAAACATCTTGCTTAACTAAATCAATTCTGCTTTTCATCGCTGAAGGCCCCAAATAGTGAATAGTCCATTATGTGGCAGCTGTTTGACGTCAATTATTGTTCTGCTCATTATGTCGCATGTACCTATACAATCCCAAAAATGACGTTCACTACAGGTCTTTAGCCCCATATTTCGGCTAAGGACACGCGGAAGATGGTGGATGGTCTAGGACCATTGAACCTTGCATATACAGAGGGACTTTAGGAAGTGGCTATCCTGAATGCACCAGGAGTCGTCGTCGTAGCGGCTGACCCTCCTGATGTCCGGATGCACTCGGGCCCTTTCTCGCTGCTTTTCTACTCTGGCCTCGAAGGTGGCGTTGCCTGGGGCCACTCTAACCATCACCACGAAGTTTTCGTCGCCTTTTCCAGGGGGCGCGCCTGAAATGGAATCTGCCATCCGCGTGACGGATACGATGCTCTCCAGACGCATCTCCTCGCATTGGTCGTTCCGGCCGGAAATGGCCGTGTTAAGGGCCCCCACCACGAACATCGCTAGTGTGGCGGAAGTGGAAGAGGCAGGGTCCATCTTCTCTCCCTTCTGACAAGAGCAGTAGATGTCGGGGATGCCGGCTTCTTTGCAAGTGCGCAGCAGCGACACCTTGTGGAACAGGCTGACGGCCCTTTGGCGATGAGAGGCTTTGTCATCGCCTCCATAGTTGCAGTTGATGATGTCCAACAAGGTGGCGTGAAGGTCATGCGTGGTCACGAGTCGATGGCGGTTCACCGCCAGGTTCCGCATGGCCTTCTTATACTTCTCTCTAAAGCGCACGGAGAAAATTACAATCAAACCATGACTGTGAATTCAAAATGGGACAATGGGCACTGCACTATATAGTGTGCCCTGGCATTAACTTAGAGAGAGACGAAGACAAATTAATTCATCGATGAAGTTCTGAAGTTGAGTTGAATTGAATGTGGAATACTGACCGGAACCATTGCGGAAAGATCATGTACATGAAGGGCAGGTTCTCCTCTAGACGTCCGAATTCCGTCTGGCGGAATGGTCCGAATCGCAAGCCGTGATCGCTCATGACGATGAGAAGGGTGCTGTTACGAACGAGGGGCTCCATGTCGCGGAGGAGCTGGCTTAGAGGAGGGTCCAACCGCTGCGCCTCGTTGATATCATCGTGGGTGAAGTGATTGACCCAGAAGTGACCAAAGTGCAATCGGTCGGCGAAGGTCTTCTGGAAAAGTCGCGCCCAGTTGAGGATGTGCTCATCGTCAGCCATCCCTCTCCAGCAGCCAGAGGAAGAGTAGCTGCGGACGTACTTCTTGACCGGTAGATAAATGGTGCGCCCATAGTAATGCGCCGGTTTGCGCCGGAAGCCCAACTTGCCGTACGTGAAGAGATCGTAATGGACCATGTTCTCCACGAAGGCCGTGCGGTGGCCGGCGGCGGAAAAGACGTCAAACAGGGTCGTGCACTTGTCGAAAAACTGAGTGTAACCTCCCCAGCAGCCATTCGTCAGCTCCGTTTCCGACTGACCGGTCAGGTAAGGCATTAGGCAGGGAAACGTGTTTAGGCCCACCTAAATACAGAGACCCTCTTGGTTAAAGGACCCTCGTTGGAGTAAATGGTGTTAAATAGTTACCTTGTTGTAGCCTTCAAAGTCCACGGCCGAGAAATGGCTTCCAGTGAGTAGTTGATGCGTCTGGGGAAACTGTCGCAGGAAGTTGGCCTTGGAGACGCTGTCCACACCGATGACCATAACGCTGAGACGAGGCTCGTCTTTGGGAATGTGGCTGCAAAGGCAGTCCGGAGGCCGGCACTCGGACATAAAGCGGGCCGCGTTGGACGCGCAGGACGCTTCGACCACCGGTTTCTCCAGGATCCTGTAGAAGTAGTCGCTGTATATTGGATGGCTTCCGTTCACGGCGCACTCCACTTTTGCGAATTCGCTGTCCATGACAGTCTCGTTGTCGAACTCTGTGAAATTGTTCATCTCTCTGCCAAAGACGAATAATTAACGCTTAATGGGGTAATTCCCAAGGCAAAATCTGATGTGCGAAGTTTGCAGTAAGATAACCGAGACAAGCACGGCAGAATGAACCTTAACATAATAAATTATGTTAACGACAGTCCTAGGTAAGTCCTGTTAAGGCCAGACTATTGTTTGTTCCACCTTTCATAAAGCTCAAACTTTTGGCCGGTTTTTATTCCCTTTTTACTCTCCCTCTACCCTGTTTGGTTTTACATTTAAACCACATTGATGCAGGTTTACCCTATGACTCATTACATTTTGCAACTTCCTTGGCTTTTCCAGATTTTAGAACAATTTTTCCTGATCACCCTGACCACTGAAATTTTAAATAATTAAGACATAACATAGATGGGACTGGTCAGCAGGGACATCGGTGCGCCCTCCCTTTGAGAGCGAACAGGAGGCATTAGCGCCCTAGGAACTATAGTAGTATAGTCGTTCTCCTGGCACTTGTTCCACCGCCCTCTTACTATAAACCACTATGTATCCAATTCCATACACACACACATATATATACATATAAAGGGCATGGAGACACAAGCGTTCTTTACCTGATTACAGACTCGTTGCTTTCTACATCTTCTCGATATATGATCCACTTTTTGCAGGTTAGGCTCCTCTTAAGTCCATACGTCCTTTTTCCACTGCTATTTCCGGTTTCCTGACTCTCGAAAAAAGCCTTAGACGTGGGGTCAATCTTTAGAATTCCGTCTTCCAGAATGACCAAGATGTCCATGGGATGTTGATCGCATAACAAAGGAGGCAACTTCTCGAAGAAATGTCTGGTTTCGTTCATCCAAGGAGGAAGATTTGGGAAATGGCAAGTAGAAGGAAAGCCGTTGCTTTCGGTTTTGACTCCCGCCAGAGCGAATTCGATTCGAAATCGGATTGAACGGGCGAAGGAGGAATTACCTATCCTCAAGTACAGGAAAAAGCAAGTTAATATGACAAAAACGACGCAATGCAAGAAGCAACGACGATGTGTCCACAAATACGACGCCATCTTGTTCTTTATATTCGCCATATCTCTCGTGCAGTTCCAAATTCGTTGCTCTTCTATTTCTTTTGGAATTCACTTTAAAATGAAAAACATCGTATTTTCGGAGGTAGAAACAAAGTTTTTCCGTGTCGTAAGGTGACTTAAGACCGTTACCATAGAAACGCGAAATACCAATGTAGTGGATGCGAACAACGACGAATTGTCAATTAGATCATATTCTACTGACTTGCGTTATATCCACTTTTTCTTCTGTTTCAAGTAGACAAACAGCGTCAAAACGGCTCTAAATAGTGACATCCATCGAATTGACAATAGGCGCTTCCTACGGTTGTTGACCATCTAGTAAAATATATAATCAAAAACTTTTAGGCCTTTCTCACAGCTGTATGCTATCTTTAAGCACGTGCATCCCAATCGAACGCACGTGAGAAATGGAACGTGCAGCTTAACCAATAAGAGTCGAGCGTCGAGCCAGCGTTCCATCCCTATAGTAGCCATTTTGAAATTTGGAGATAGCATTAAATATTAGCTCATTTATTTAAGTTAAGAGTTTAAAAAAAGAAGTATCGCGATGCCGTAAGTCAAGAAGATAACGGAAGCTGATGAACGTAAGAAAACATCTCGCTTTACTAAAACTCAGCATCATTTGGACGTGGTTTTATACTGCAAAATGAAAATGTTGGCGATCGGTCAACACTGGACATCTTTCTTCCGACAGTCATCTATTTTTGCTTCAGGTACTCCTTTATGATAGTCTGTGTTCGCTCGAAACACTATAATTTAAGAGTACTTTAAGGACTGTTTCCCGGTGCTGTGTGAGACATATTTCTACGACCTGGGGGTTATGTCTCACATGCTGCGTCACGAGCACGCAAGCACACAGGCGATGATTTAAGATGAAGGGGAGGTTGGACTTGAGCCCCCACCTCAGGTTTTATTCAAAACAAAAATACAAAACATCGAGACCGAAAATGTTGTTTAGGACCCCTTAGGTCGATACCCGAAGGCTCGTGCCAATCGGGTTGCGAGGTCGTGGGGCCACACTTCGCAGTCCGTTGTGAGGCAAGGAAAGTGGGCCTCGTCTCACAGAGTTTCACGAGGCAGCCATATATCGCTTCAGGGTCTAGGGCCGTTCGCCCTTGCAGATACAAACAGACTTGAGGAAATGGTTATCCAGGATGCACCAAGAGTCGTCGTTGTAGCGGTTGACCCTCCTGATATCAGGGTGCACGCTGGCATTTCCTCCGACCCTGACCACGGTGGCCTCGAAGGTGGCGTTCCCTGGGGCCACTCGCAGCGCCACCACGAAGCTTCCGTCGTCGTTCGCAGGGGGTGACCCGGAACCGGTAGTTGCCATCCGTATGACGGACACGATGCTAGCCAGTCGCAGCTCCTCGCAATGTCCGTGCCTTAAGGAAGTGGCATTGTTAATGGCCTTGACCACCAGCAGTGCCAGGGCAACGGATGCGGAAGAAGCAGGGTCCTGCCTCAGATCCTCCCCCTCGTGGCACGAGCAGTAAGGTATGGGGATATCCGCCTCCTCGCAGGTGCGAAGCGGCGACACTTCGCGGAACAGACTGACGGCCCTTTGGCGGAGAGGGGGCAATGATGCCGTATCGTCGCCGTAGTCGCAGTTGACGATGGCCGACAAGGTGGCGTGTAGGTCGTACATGGTTACAAGGCGCTGGCGGTTAACCTTTAGGTTCCGCATCGCCTTCACGTACTTCTCCCTGAAGAAACACGGACACAGAATTAAGTAGATTATATGAAATAAGGCAAGGGACGCACTTTCCACATCTGGTATACACTGACCTGAACCATCGTGGGAAGATCATGTACATGAAGGGTAGGTTTTCCTCTATGCGTCCGACTTCCGTCTGACGGAACGGTCCGTATCGAATGCCGTGATCGCTCATGACGATGAGGAGGGTGCTGTTACGAATGAGGGGCTCCGTGTCACGGAGAAGCTGGCTCAGAGGTGGGTCCAATCGCTGCGCCTCGTTGATTTCATCGTGGGCGAAGCGGCTGACCCAGAAGTGACCATAGTGCAGTCGGTCGGCGAAGGCCTTCTGATAAAGCAGCGCCCACTTGAGGACGTGCTCATCGTCGGACATCCCTCTCCAGCAGCCAGAGGAGAAGCTGCGGATGTGCTCTAGAACCGGAAGGTAAAACGTGCGCCCGTAGTAATGGGCCGGCTGGCGGCGGAAGCCCAACTTGTTGTATGTGAAGAGGCCGAAGTTGGCCATGTTCTCCACGAAGGCCGTGCGGTGGCCGGCGGCGGCAAAGACGTCAAACAGGGTGGTGCACTTGTCGAAAAACTGAGTGGGACCTCCCCAGCAGCCATTCGTCAGCTCCGTCTCCGACTGACCGGTCAGGTAAGGCATTAGGCAGGGAAATGTGTTTAGGCCCACCTATAATTGTAAAGAACGTTAAGGACAGAAGAAGAAGGTCCTTCCGAGAGGCAAAGACACGCACGAGCATAACTTACCTTTGTGTAGCCTGCAAAGTCCACGGCCGAGAAGTCGATTCCGGTGAGCAGTGTATGGGTCTGAGGAAACTGTCGCAGGAAGTTGGCCTTTGAGACGCTGTCCACACCGACGAGCATGACGCTGAGGCGAGGCTCGTCTTTGGGAAGCCGACTGCACAGGCAGTCGGGGGGCCGACATTCGGACAGGAAGCGAGCCGCGTTGGACGCACACGACGCCTCCACTTCAGCTTTCTCCTGGACGTTGTAGAAAAAGTGGCGATACACGGGATAGCCTCCGTTCACGGCGCACTCAACCTGGACGAATTCGCTGTCCATGACGGTCTCGTTGTCGAACTCGGTGAAGTTGCGTTTGATTCTAACACATAGAAAGTATATGAAATCAAATGCCGAGACAGGCACGATGGAATGGAACGTAGTAATTTAAGAGAATCTCTCAAGTGTGCGTTCTATCTTACAGATTTCGCCATGGTCAAACGATTGGATCGGACGGCACCGTTACGTGTGAATCGACCCATTGAAAACATCGAAAACGTTGTCCGGTATGGAGAGGCGTTGTTTCCAATTGAAATTATAAGACTAGGCGCGCACTAGCGACTTTTTTTTCAATTTATACATCACCCAAAACCTATTGGTCATTATGACAAACAGGTTTTAGGTAATAAAATCACCCTCAGAATGGAACCGGTTTCAATTTTTTTTAGTTGGGGGATTAAAAAGTCATCAGGGCACGAGGTTCCGTTGAAGCTTATGTGTTTCATTTTCGTGATTAAACAGTTGCTCAGAAAAAATCCCCAGTGCTCGCCTATATTTTTTATTTTTATTTAAAATCGACCACACTCAATGAGTACAAATACGGACTGCAAAGTCCCCAATGAATACATAATTACAACTTAAAAAATTAAAACTGAGAAAGCATTCGATCATCAGATCACATCTGAGACTCAGAAGTAGGAACACCCAAAACAAGGCAACTTCCCAGAGAAAAATAGTAACTCTCGCCATAATTAATCTGTCTCAATGATGTATTTTTTTAACGTGGCCCTCCAGTGTTTACAACCATTTTTGCATGAGAAATTTGTACATTCAAACAATCCCCTGCGGAGGGAAATTGGTAATTTATTCCACACAGGATAAGAGCGATAGGGGAAACATTTGTCTAGAAATCTACTAGTTACTTTATTGTTATTAAATGTCAGACATATAGTGCTTCTCATATCGTCACCCATCTTTAACTGATATCTCACCAATGAAAGGGATGTGTAGGGTTTCTCACGGCATCTCCCAAAACGATCAAATCCGAGTAACACAAAATTTTATCAAAGGAGAGGAGACCCTTGCTCTTACAATAGCCCGTAATAGAGGCGGTCCTATTCAGACGGAAAGCCGTCTGAATTGATCTGTTATATGCCAACCGTACACAAACTAGCCTATTTCCAGAAGTGGAACTCCATGCAACGCATCCATACATCAGCACGGGGTTCAGCTTCGCTTTAATAACCGTGATCAACTCATCCAATATGAGGATTCGACGCAACCGTTTCAACAAATATGTCAACCGATTGATCTTGCTTACCATATTACTTATATGAAATTGGAAATTAAATTGCGTATCAAACTCTATCCCCAGTACATTAATGGATTCAGATATTGTATTTTTTCGAAAGACTATTATTTTTTCAGTTTTTTCTGGGTTGAGTTTCATGGAATGATTCCCGTACCAGTCCTCCATCAGCTTGATATCAGTCTCAATATCCATTAGAGTGTCATGCACACTATCATGGATGGTAGCCTTAACAATGATATAGCCTAAGTTCACACGCACCTTGACCACGAGCTGCCCCTTCTTAGGTTGGCACCCTCCGGACGCTTGTCGGCACCGTCCTCTTACGGTAACAAGTCCAAACCCATACATCCGAGTTATTTGACAACTTTCAGAGCATTGATTTGTATACTACCTGTACGTCGTGTCGTTTTCCTCTACCGTCCTCCGATGCAACGTGGACTTTTTGCAGGTCAGTTTTCTCTTGGGTCTCTTCCTTCCTTTTTTCCTCCAGCGGCGTTTGCTGCCACTGCTTCCGGCTCTCTTTTTCTCGAAGTAGATCTTGGCCGAGGGGTCGATCTTCAGCTTGCTGTCTTCCAGGCTGACCAACACGTTCTCCGGAGTACGAGGACATCGTGCGGGACTGCGTTTCACGAAGAAATGTCTGGTCTTTTCCATCCAAGGGTCGAAAGCAGGAAGAAGACAACCCGGAGTGATGATGGCGAAGCCGTTGCTCTCGAAATGCACCGATCCCTGAAGAGCGGATTCGAGTCGGAATCGGAGCGAACGGACGAAGGAGGAATCGCTCACCCTCACGTACACCACGCAGCAGGTTAATACGCCGAGAAAGACGCTAAACACGATGGCACGACGGTGCACGTGGCTGAACCTTTTCAACGAACGGATTCTCCACGCCATCTTGATGCTTCTTTATCTATAGAAAAGAAAAGTGGTGTGGCAAATTCACATTACCCCTCAAAATCCCTGTCCCTCATGCGGGACCAGACCACACGATTGGCACCATCTTCTATACGCATGCCCCAACCCCTTCATCTGAATTAATACCACATTCCCTTTCCCATTATGCTACAGCCCAACTCCCTGTAACTTCTGCACCAGTGGCGGCTCGTAGAAAAAAAAATAAGTGGGGGTGGTGCGAGTAACGCTGTGGAGTAATACTGTGAAGCACGCCAGTGGCAACTGTGGGAGCGACAGTTGTCACCTATCATGCAGCTTCCTATGTGCGCATGCGCACAACAGTGAAACACCACACCGCTGGAACTGTGAAACGCACAGTTGCATATCATTTTTTTTAAATCTTTTTTTCATTAATTGTGGGATGGCTAAAGAGTTAATTAAATAAAGTAAAGAATAGATTAAGCATAAATTTAATGAGATATACTGAAAGATATTAAACGTTATCGATGATATCCAGTGATTGGGGGTGCTGCAGTTCCGCAGTCCCTATATATCCATGGACGAGCCGCCACTGTTCTGCAGTCCACCCACACTTGAATCCAACAACCTCACCCCGGTGGCGAGATGAGCCGAGCATCATGGGGCCGCCCGAATTACTCTTTCTGGTACCCGGTGCGGACATTTTCTGGTCACCCACAGAAATTTTCTTGTGTCACTCCTTCGTGTGGGAAAGTTGTATTTGAACACATCTTATACAGCGTGACTAAAAAGTCTGTTTCCCCCAGCTCATGCCCAAAGCCAGTTGTGTTTCTAATGATAACGTGTTCGTGCATCTCTGAAAATAAACCACCATATGCGATACATTTGCTTCGCACCTATTATAGGACCCAAAAGCCCTTGAAATGGGGGGCACATGGCTTCGAAGCTGTGCGGGAGTGCATCAACGTCCATCACGAGAAACATGCGATAAATAAATTCACAAAATTACAGTGGAATACTAAAGAAGCATTCTTAGACTGATACAGTCCTCCTCTACAACTTTCAAAATCGAACCGTATGTCTTTTTTGCATCCTTCAAGGGAGGGACAGACTTATAAGTCGCGCTGTGTATGGGCCACATAAGCCATGATTATCGCACATTTACACTAAGTTGCATTTAGACCACGTGTGAACATCACATGCCCATGACCAAACATGTTCATACATGACCTCGTGTATCTTGGTGTTGTTTGTTGGTCTTCTTGAAACCAGTTGTTGTTTTTTGGTGTTCTTGAAACTTGAAACCAGTTGTTGTTTTTTGGTGTTCTTGAAAGCTGTTGTTGTTTTTTGGTGTTCTTGAAAGCTGTTGTTGGTTTTTGTTTTTTAGGAAAACTTGAAAAGTTTTTAAACTTACTTTGTCAAGAGAAAGCATCATACAACGACGAAAAATACGTACATATGACTGTGTTTATAGTCTTCGGAATGACCGCAAGTACGACGCCATCTTGGTATTTTAATAATCCTACTTTAGACGCTGTTTCAAACTTGTTTAGTTTTTGTTGGCTAAAATACGTCGAAATTTTCACACTTTAATTACACGAAGGATGAAATTGAACCTTTCCTCGTCTGCTTGAAGACCCCTCGGGTAATGACGAGCTATATAGGTGACTTAATGACAATTCGTTATCGCGTTTTAAGCCTAACGTGTTTCTACGGTTGCCATGACAACGCGACGTACCAATTCTGCACGCAGGGAATGAAAATAACGACGAGTTGTCAATTATATCGTATCGGACTGATCAACAGGAACTTTTTTTTATTCGCCATTTCTTCTGTTTTAAGAATGGCGACGATATCCAAAGTTCATTAAACAATGGTAAATCGGTCGATGCTATATTTTTTGGATTTCACTAAGGCATTTGACACTGTTCCTCATCAACGTTTATTATGAAAACGTAAATCATACGGAATCAATCGCCCTACCATTTCATGGATATCCGCATTTCTAACAGGATGGAAGCAAAGGGTTGTATAATTAATGGAGCATGCATTTAAGGCATGTATTTGCTGACTGAGTTGAATTGAATTGAACGCTAGGATCGCTTTGAGCACGCGCGCACGTGAGGAACACGGCCTATTCGAACCGTGGCACGTGGAGTTGAACCAATGAGCAGCGTGCATGTGTCGAGCTGGATTTCGCGAGCGTTCCATTACTACGGCAGCCATTTTTAAGTTAGGAAATACTGCAAATAGTAGTTCATTTTCGAGTTTAAAAAGGTGGAAGAGATAAGATAATGCGAATGAAATAACTATAGCAATTCTCTCATTAGTACTGAGTAGTTTTCCTCGCAACTGTCAGTCGTCGAAATGCCAATAAAGCAATGTATGGACCGTTTTATCCTTTGATTATTTAATCAGAACCATGTATACGTAAGTATATACGGTATGCTGGATGTAAGCCATACTGCCTTCGTATTTATTATTAACGCAATATAAATAGTAAGAATGCGTTATGAAAACATTCACACACGCTATTTATGCGTGCTGTTCATAGAAATGATTGCATGGGCGATAACATGGTTAGGAACCTTTAAATAGTCATTTATAGTCATGTAATTCCACACATGTATACATTTAAAATTCGCGTACATACTTGGGGGGGGGGGGGAAAGAGAGAGAATTGATTAAATTTCGTTTGTTTACTCTTTATCAAGTAGGCAAACTGATATATGTACTGCCTCCGTGTTCCGTTTTACTATAGGTTAATGAAGTTTGATGCGACGAAACGACGTGACAGAAGCTTAATAATTCATAGAGCAACGCGTTAATATTTCATAGATGGCAAACAATTAAGAATTACGAAGGGAAATTCGTGTCCAAAAACACAAAACGAGGAGGACTAATTATGAAATCGATTATTCGTAAAAAGCCAGAGCTGTTTCTATAGACGAGGCAAGGACGATGATAATTAGCCATATATCGATTGCTCTGCTTAATAATTATACTTAATTACTGCTTTGTCGGTGGATTTTATCTGCTCCTGGATAACTTCCCGTTCACATCAAGGAAAAATGCAACGATTTGCATAAATCTATAAGCTTTTTCATAACCATTTTTGACTCCTTTTAATAATATTTCGTAGCGAAAATACAGCTTTTTCTTTCTTTTTATTGTCTCTCGGAGTGTCGAGCAAGTCTTAATTGGTCATTAATTATTAATAAAAATATGCATTAGCCTTGGCGGCCATATTTATTTATTTAGAATCGACAACACTCAATGAGTACAAGTATGGACTGCAGAGTCCCCAATGAATACATAATTACAATATA
>JAQGAE010002934.1:0-16140 GCA_034696685.1 Julus scandinavius | reverse complement strand
TGTCCGTTATTTTGCACACGCTGCCAGCAGGTGGCAGCATGAGATAGGCAAGTTGTGAGTGCAAAAATTAAAATAATAATTTAAATTTAAAAAACCTACTATTTTAAAGTGAAAAACGACAAGCGAATGATGTTGCTGATTTATCAAGCTATTTTAAACAATTTTAGTTAATCTATTTTTGTTTGGCTGAGTGTCGTTGCAAATTTACCCATTGAAAGGGATAGGGTTTCAAACCCTCTTAAAATTGTACATTATTTCCGTTTATTGTTTCACTCAGGTGAAATTTAAGTGCCCAAATCCCGCGAAGAATATAGACTAAATAAAATAGTTTTGGAGAAATATAACAGATTCATCAACAGGACACTTAACGACCTTTGGTCCTGACCTATATGGCCAGCAGGATATATGTGCGTTCGCTTTAGATGCCCTTTGTTTCCTACCCCTATATATAAAGACGAACCCAACCTTCCAACTTTATCATACAAGAAAAAGTCGACTAGAGAACAGGATCTCTATATACTTGTATCACCATTTAATATACATTAGTAAGCAGCAAGCCATGGCACGTCTGTCTTCTTTTTAGTTTTCGAGGAATATCCAACTAAAGTGTTTGTGTTTATTTCTTTTTTAATATTTAGTAAATAATGTTTATTAATAATAATGGAATCAGGACAGCATTTGGATTCACAGTGCTCCTAATGTTTGCTTTTCAAAGTATTTATTATTTTATTTGATGATATTTGTTTCTTTAATGCGTCTTTTGCGGGATTACAACCCTATCCCTTTCAATGGGTGAAATTTGTAAACGCACACAGCCAAACAAAAAAGATTAAATAAAAAGAAAAATTGTTTAAAATAACGTAATAAATCAGCAAGGGGCTTCACTTGTTATTTTACATTTTAAAATAGTAGATTTTTTTTAAATTAAATTATTATTTGAATTTTTGCACTCACAACTTGCCTATTTCATGCTGCCACCTGCTGGCAGCGTGTGCAAATTAACGGACATTTTTCAAACTTGTTTATTACTTTTAAAAAATCTACCATTTCAACGTGAAAAACTACAATCGAATGCCCTTGCTGATTTATCAAGCTATTTTAAACAATTTTTATTTATATTTAATCTCTTTTTGTTTGGCTGTGAGTGTGTTTGCAAATTTCACCCATTGAAAAGGATAGGGTTGTAATCCCCCTTATATCAACGAATTAATCTCAATACAGATATGAGCTGTGATGGAGAACCAAACATTACTTTTTGTTCAACGTCTGATGATGAACATGCAATTGAATTCGAGCAGAGTTCAAAAGAAACTTTTTATGTACAGATTAGGTTTGGATTTTTACTTTTTCTTGTTAGCCTAAACAACATTTTTGAGGAAATTTTTGTTGACCGGGCTTTCGTGAATTAATGTTTTATGTTGCTTTTTTTAACAGCGAGCCACCAATATCAACACTCAACATATCGTTTTCTATAGATGGTGATGATTTTATTAATTTATCACCTTCATATTTAATATTTAATGAAGGGAAAGTCGACAGCTACAATGTAACAGTTACTGGAAGGCATGCTGGACAGTTGACTGTCTATATTGATGGCAATAATGGTACTGAAAGCCATTATCTCAGTTACAAGTAAGAACAACTAGCCAAACTAGGTAAATTGATGTATAAATGTGATGTTTAATCAGTTACAAAACGATTATATTTTTTAGTATTGAAGATGCTTACATTAATGTTAAAATTAAAGAGTATGCTTATTTGGATGTCTTAAGCGATGTCATTGGATGGATTTATTTTGTGGCTTGGATTATATCGTTCTACCCACAAATCTGGATAAATTTTCGTAGGAAAAGGTACTAAAACGATTTTATATACTCGCCATCGCCATGTTACACATTTCAATGCAAAGTTTCATTTTCAGTAATGTTCTTGACATTCCGTTTTAAGAAATACTTTAAATTTTGCAGTGTCGTTGGTTTGAACTTGGATTTTGTAACATTGAATGTGATTGGATTTACTTGTTATTCTTTATATAACTGTGGTCTCTACTTCATTCCTGCTATTAAAGTAAGTGCTTCTGCAAGCTAGAACATCTGTTAATTTGACATAATGAATGTTTTGATTAGTTAAACATGGCCAATTCTTGTAGGACCTATATTTTGATGATCATCCTTATGGAGTGATGCCAATCCAAGTACAAGATATTGCATTTGCTTTAATAGCTTTATTTTCCAGTTTATTGACACCTGGGCAAGCATTTATGTATGAGGTAAGAATATTTCATTACTAATATGTATACATTTTCTGGTATTTTTTGAAATTGTGTAGAAAAATTGGATGTTTGTATTTTTATCACAGAGGGGTGGACAAAAAGTTTCGAAAGTTTGTATGGCTATTATTTGCGTGGCATTCCTCTTTCTACTCATATCGCTTGTCCTGTCTTGCACCGAAGTCATTACTTGGTTGGACTACCTGTATTACTTCTCTTATGTGAAATTGGCTATTACTATCATTAAATACTGTCCACAGGTAAAAAATAAACCATATAAACGTTATCAAAATGAACTATGCTATTAAATAAATATTCTTTCTTTCAAGGCTTATTTTAATTTCCGCCGGAAAAGTACCAAAGGATGGAGCATTGGGAATATTTTGTTAGATTTGACTGGTGGGTCATTCAGCATGCTTCAGATGTTTATCATTGCTTTCAATTATGGTATGCTAGAATTTCATTTTTTTGTGGAAATTGTTTGGAATTCAATGTCATTTGCAATGGACAAAATTCTTAATTGCAAATCTTCTTTTTCAGATGATTGGAGTTCATTGTTTGGCGACCCAACCAAATTTGGTTTAGGCTTGTTTTCCATACTTTTTGATATCCTATTCATTGTACAACACTGCATTCTTTACCGAAATAAGCCAAGCATTTTACAGAAATCTGATGATGATGTTGAAAGGCTTGCCAATGACGGTTATGAACCCATGGAATAACTAAGAAGCAAGGTCAGCGTGATATGTCAGTAACAATAAGTAATATTAATATTTTGAAAAAAATATATGGTTGGACTATTAGTAACATACACCCATACCTCGTTTTACAGCCTAGATTCGTTCCGGAAAAGTAGGCCATATAGCGAATGCAGCAGATTTGCATCATGATGCCATGATGGACATCTCGCCCAAAACAGTTTTCTGCAAGAGCATTCTCAAAGTTCCTGGGCCTCATCGAGGATTACGTGGAGCAACAAGGATTCCCCAAAAACCCAGAAAAGACCTACCTTTACAGATTGCTCGCTGTCAAGCACTTCTTGCAACTGCAGGAGTTGAACAAGAAATTCCAAGACAGAGCCAACAATGAACGCACCATCATGTACAAAGTTGGACGAGCTGCCCAAGAACGGCTATTTTGTCGGTTGCACCGCTTTTTTTATATCTTTTTTTACTTTATATTATTCTTACATTTAATGTTTGATCTAATTGCGAATGTACTTGGCTTAAATTGTTTAAAATGGATATGTAGATTGTTTTTTAAGTAATTCCAATGACAAATAAACACATATAGGGTGCGTGACCCTTATTTTATGTCGCAAAGTCAATTAATTTTTAAATTCCATGACCGGGTTAAGGCACACGGGAAATTAATAAGTTTTCAAATTACATCATTTCATGCTAGACACCTTTCTGTTCGTTTTAGACATAACCGTTTGCAATTAGATGTCACATAACATTATCTCTAATTTTGGTTTAAATTATCATGTACTTTTACATTTTTATTTAAATATAAATTCATTTGCATACTTCAAACTTTAAAGAAAATATAAAATACGCAAATTGCATGCAGAATATGGGTAGTTGATTCACCAATTGGACACTTAACGACCTTTGGTCTTGACCTATGGCCAGCAGGATATGCTATCGCTTTAGATGCCCTTTGTTTCTTGCCCCTATATAAAGACGAACCCAACACTCCAACTTTATCATACAAGAAAAAGTCGACTAGAGAACAGCTAAGATCTCTTTATATCTCTATATCACCAAGGAAAGTTTTATCAAAAATGGGCGCTTGGAATTCATCCCAAGTTCTGGATACTCCTGAAGATTTCAGTGAATTCCAAGACCTGACGGATGAGTTTGATTTTCTGAAGGAGCATCCAATCCTTTTTGAACATTTTGAAAAGGCGTCTAGCCTCATCCAAGAACTCCGCTGTGAGATCGTGTCTTGTCACCAGGAGAGAGCAAGGTCTACAATGAATTACGAGAAGATTATTGACTCTCTACACGTCCAGCTCAAAATCGAGAATTCCAAAATCGAAATACTCCAGCGCCTAAACAAAAACCTGGAAGCGACAATGTTCGAGCTTCAGAACAAGGCAGAAAGACAGAAGAGGGACATCGATGACCTACTGAAGAAGCTACAGTCCTCCAACCGGACAGTGTTCAACTTGAAAAGGGACAGCTACGAGAAAAACAACGGAAGTTTGGAAAGAAATTCCAGTTTCCATCCTATAGCAGACACTAAGCCGAACAGAACGACCTCAAACGTCTCCATGTCACCAAGTCCTCCGATCCCAGACATAAAATCTGGAGAATGTCCATCACCAACGAAGGAGAAATGCCACTGCCTCAGAAAATAAGAAGAATCTCTACTCATTTAAGGGCACTTCCAAGCATGCAGCAGATTTGCATCATGGCCATCTCACCAAGCGTCATCGATTGCATTAAACAGTTTTCTGCTAGAGCATTCTCAAAGTTCCAGGGTCTCATTGTGGATTACGTGGAGCAACAAGGATTCACCGAAAACCCGGAAAAGACCTACCTTTACAGACTGCTCGCTGTCAAGCACTTTTCACAACTGCAGGAGTTGAACAAGAAATTCCCTGACAGAGCCAACAATGAACGCACCACCATGTACAAAGTTGGACGAGCTGCCCAAATGTTGAAGGAAAGGGATCTTGGCATTGAACTTGCCAAACGCTATCAAGATGTCACCAAACCGGAATTCGTTAACAACGGAGAAATTCAAGAAGACGAAGAGTTACTCATCGAATATGTAGGTTTTAAAAAGTTGTGTTGATCAAAGTATGTGTAACAGATTCTTGTTGTTTCTAGTGACATTGAACTATCTCTTTGGTTTGCTTTTAGTTATTCTTGCACGATTGTTTTTGTAAATAATGAATTTTTTGTTGTATTTAAAGTGTGTGTTGATCTATAATTTTGTAATTTCGCGTCTGCTTTCATGTAAATTTGAGTTTAAACACGTGTTTAACGAAAAAATGTGTAATTTTGTAAACCATTGTCTTGCGAAATATCAATGTTCATAGGCCCTTAACGGTTGTCCTTATTTTCTTCTAGTTAATCCTTACTGATTCGTTAAGACCTACATTTGAGATTAATCATCCATTTTTATCAAGATGGTTATCAGTTGGACTTTAAACCTCTTTGTTTCTTGTCCAAATTAAAGTAAGACCCAACCTCAACCTCATTCAAATTGCAAAATTCGTCCAGTTAATCTCTCTAGTTCAAAAGAAAATGTGTCTTCCAAAAAGACCTCCCACCAGACGGAAGACGATTTGAAATTTTTTCGATAATGAAAATTTTAGTTTGTAAAATGTGGTTATTTTGAATTTTATTCTTTTGTAATAAATAGATTTTCAATTTTAAAAATGTCCTTTTAAGTAACGTTTTCTGTTTTGTTGCTAAATCCAAATTGTTCTTCAAGTGGTGTTTCATGATAATTACTTTTCTAGATCAATAACTTTTAAGCGCAATATATGTTAAAGATTCGTTTTTTTACTCGTTTGATTATTTATTAACCGATTCTCTGAGTAATTTAGGAGACTTCAGGAGAAACACAGTTTCATAAAGCTAAATCAATTGTTTACTTGCCCTAATGACGTTAAGTATTATGTCGTAAATATATAACACGTTTTTATGTTGGTATTGGTTGAGGTTTAAGGGCCAAAAGGCAACTAAGGCTAATAAAGATGGCCCAACCGATTGTGAGAAACTAATCAATACGCACTTATTGCATGCCAGAAAGGACCATAGACAGACTGGGTCCCAGTTCCGAGGAACGCCTTAAGTTAGCCATTACAGGAGACCCAGGTAAATTATCACAGGACATGAACAAAACAAACGATTAGAAAGGGGTAACAGGATAAGGACAGGCATACAATTAGACTACTTCATTTCAGGAAATTGACCTGCACAGTCAACCTTTAGTGACACGTGTATGTTAACTAACATGTGCCTGCTATAAGCTATCTTTATCATAGCTAAGGGAAATTTGAATTGAAGGCGGCCCTTCAAAGTATGCGTACTTTTCAAAAACACAGTTAATGGAGATTCAAAATTGCCGGGCAGGCCCTCCATTGCAGTCGCTTTTCTGGCAGAAACACTTTAAGCAAAAGCGCCGTTATTTAATACAGACGATTCAAACGTTCAATTGCGCTTTCAGGCGCTTAGCTCCTGAACGATGATAATCTCGTCTTCAGAGTGTAATTATACTTATTAAATGTTTTTATTATTGTAAACAGAGTCGTAGTTGATAGCTAAAGGTATCTTAAGATATTGTAATAAGATTAAAATAAATTAATAGAACTTCAATTCAAAGAAAATGAAAAACTCTCGACGATTTCTATAATTTTATACTGAGGCGGAGAATACAACAGAAAGAGCAGCAATGGCGGCATTGTTATTAGTACTTATCAAACTTTGCTTTAAAACGTGGCTTAAGATCACACAGGTTTTTTCATGTTATGAAACTGTTTGATAAGATGACTTGGCATCTTAAAAGTTCATATAAATCAAATTTATGATTAGACGTGTGTGAAGTTAAACGCATTACAGATTTTTTCCTGGAAAATCATATATACAAATATAGTTTCGTTTCATATAATATTACATTACGGTTTTCTAGTAATTGTTTTCATAATCTGCAACTAAAAAAGACAAATTACTAAAGGCATCTTTCTGCAGAATCGGAAACTCGCAATCCCAAATTTGAAATTGCCGCTCAAACGTGTATATAGGAAAGATACGGCGCTGCTCGTCCATAAATTATGTCTACTGCACGAAACCCTTTTTTTGCTTATAACGCGAGTTTTTGTTGCTCAAATTTGGTGTTTATCGGCTTTTCCCACTCGTATTGGCACCTACTTTCAAAATCCGCAAGAAAAAAACGCGATTTAAAAAGTCGAATTTCCATCGATTTTGGAAAAAAAGCAAAGAGTATACCCTTACCGTTTTTTTGACCAAAAACAAAAATGTTCTTAAAAATTCGCGGTTTTTTGCTTAAACCACGGGTAATCATGTACCTTTGATCCTCTGCCAGAAAAAAACGCGATTTTGCAAGTCCATTTTGAAAAAAAAAATTTAAAGTGAAGATTTTGCAAGGATAGTCCATAAATTCTGTCAAGTGCTACCTGGTATTAAAATACGCTGTATTTCTATAATTCTTGTTTAATTTTCGCAGTTATTTGTTTTTTGATACTCAAAATCACTTCTAGTTTCTTAAACTGCAAAAAAACTGCATTTTAAAAAATCTATTTTCCTTCAAAACCCCCAAAAAAGGTGCAAATGGAGTCAAATTGTTTTTGGGTTAAAAAACGTGTAAAATAACAGATGATGTTAATTACTATTTACGTGTTATGATTTTAAATTAAGTCTTGCTTACCAGGTCCTACCCACACGTGGTCCACACAGCAAATGAATTTGGCTAATCCTTCCTACCCAACATGCAACACAACAACCCAACATTCTAAACAATTTATGCAAATCAGTATATGCAAATTCCACACCGATTTCAAACATTCCTATCATCCCATGCGATCCCCTCATTTACATATTGATCAAAAATTATACGCCATACTTTGTTTGACAAATACCAATGTTCTAAGTGCCAAAGTTCACGGTTTCTTAATAAATTTCGAAGGTTTAAATGATTTGGACATAACTTGCTAACTTTAATTATCTTATTAGATCCCAGATTTTTCCTAAACTGCCCTAACCTTACCCAATTTTACCAAATTCCCAAGCTTTCCCCCAAAATGTTGGCAATCACGCAGGGCACCAATGTAATGAGTGATTGCCTGCTGTCAGGAACATGTCCAGTGAATAACTGAATATTATCAAAATATAAATTCTCGCAGAACATTGCTAAACCCCACAATTGTGTAAAAGTTAATCAAAACATCACACAACATTATTAGTATTATTATTGTTAATCTTGTTGTCGGTTATGGCCCTAGAAATAACAATCATTTTGGTCATTTTTAACAAAATAGTTTTATGTTGATGTTTAAACACGTTACAAATTTTTTGATGCATAAGAAACTACTTTTTATTACTTTTTTCACATACCATTTGAAATTTGTAAATATATACATATATACCTTTTATACATAGTAAAAATACATCAGGAAGAATAAGATATTTTTCATTAAGTTGAACAGCAATCATCTTAACATGGTTTTACAAATGAAAACAAAAACGTCAAGTTACACTTTGTAGATCAATGAGTTTCTTGACCACATCAAGTTTGATGATAAAATACGCTCAGATTCATGGTATAAATATGAAGAATAGCAACATTGCCAAAAAAATAACGATATTTTTAAAATTGCCTCCCAATTATATAACCTTAGGTACAATTTAATCAAGTAATTTTATTTCACAACATTTATATTAATTTTATCGCCAATTTAGCAAAATTAGCTTGTACCTTTGGGTGCCGATTTGGACGTGAACATGGTGAGAAAGGTTGACATTTTTTGTTTTATTATTTTGGATCAAAGTTAAATCCACAACATTTCAATTCCTATTTAAAACTATTTATTCAAGCTCACATATTTAATTCATTCAATAAAACACCGAAGGCTAGCAAAAATACGCATAGATACTCGATATATAGTTTTGCATTCAAAACTAGCAATCCCACAGTCTAAGACATAAATAATTACATATTTATGGATTTAAAAGTAAAATAAAATTATTTCCATCATAAGATTGTGTTTGCAAAGTAAACAATAGGATTCACAATTCTGCAAAAAAATGTAACATTTTTATGATAAGTATCATAATTGACGTTTAATACATAATTTGCAATTAAATCATTTTTTTCAAAAATTCCCAAGTGTTAAATGAGGGAACAATTTGAAAAATCTGGAGATATTTATGTAAAATTGTACATGGGGCGGTCAAAATGTGTTGCATATTGTGTTGCAGGAAATTTGTTATTTTTCAATGTAGGACCCGAGTTTGTTGACACATTTATCCCAATGTTTGATAAGATTGTTTATACCCCTCTTGTAAAATGCGTTATGTTGGCTATGTAGATATTGACCTAAAACCAAAATTCCCTGCTCTTTAAAATGGCTATTTCAGCTTTTTTTTGTACGACATCTGGTTTTCGAATAATAAACGAATATGCAAGACTTTTTGACCGCCCCACATATTTATTAAGACATGTAAGAAAATATTGCAAATGTTAGCCCCTATTGCAAAGGTATATTTGTGGGTAAAATACGCAAGGTAAACGTTCACAACACCAGCCTACAGCATTACTTACATGTACACCAGCCACCTAATTAATAAATTAAGTCTATAATGCAAACGTTTTTAAATTGTAACAATTTCTTGGTTTGCAAACGCTTCATCGATTAACTGAAATCACTGCGTTTTGACTTAAAAATCCTTTGCATTCTCATAACGATGATTAGAGCGAAGTTTCCTTAAAGCCGTACGTTTACGCCATTCACCGGGAATTGCAAAATAGCCTCAGCCGCAAAGCCGAACGGCCCTACATTCATAAACCGACGTCATGAATTTGATTTCAAATCTGCATCGATGCAGGTTAAGGCTTTTCGGTCCTTTCATCCGCCATTGCATTCTTATTTTACTCGGCCAAAATAATCGAATTCCTCGCAATTTCCATTTGTTTCGTTCTTCAGTTACCAATGTTTTCAACTGATGTAAATTTGTATTAGAAAGAAGTGATTTCGATTTATTTCTGAAAATTTACCGTGTAAAAAAATAAAAAACAAACTTTCCGAGTAATATGATGCGTCGTACGTTCGACCGTTCCGCACCTTGCCGTTCCGAAAATCTGCGTCGGGAAAAGCGCTGAAGACGTCGATAGAGAATGTAACGCTGGAAAATCTGCTAAAATCCGGTTTACTTACTTTACGCTTTAAAAAGTAATGCTAGTTGCCGACCTCCTTTGTTGGAACGGCAGGCACCATTTCCCAAGATCCCTTAAGGCCGGTTGCGATGATTTCGGCATAGTAGTCCCCGAACACTGCGCGATTGTGGGACACTAGGCGAAGGACCTGGCCGGCAATCCGCGAGAGCTCCATCTGCATGCTGGACAGCCCAGGAGGAATTTTCACCGGACTGGCTGTTAGCGATGACAAAATGGATTCCACGAATTCCATTATTCTCTTTTCTGAAAATGAAAAAGAGCCCTTCATTAAATGATCTGTTCAGGAATTAATCTGTAAACTGAATATAAATGTGAGATGCTTCAAAAGTTTGGAACAACCGGAAAACTTACTGACTAACTGCCGAACTGCGTGCTGCGGTGCAGAAACCTCTTCGATCTGCCCTTTCAAAATGGCATCCTTCTCGGCGCTCATCTCCTGGAATCCATGGCGCACGAGACATTCGTTCACTTCCTTTACCACCTGAATTGCAACATTTTTCATGACATCGGTCAGATCTCTGGAAATTAAAAATGCACGAAATAATCAGCAAGTGCCCTTTCAACGGCGCAACAGCATCTTTACAGGCATGTATATATCCTACGGAAGTTTTTGAAAGCCTTCCAACAACACGTTCAAGTGGTCCTTGAGTTGGGCTTTGAAATCTGCGATTCCGCTGATTGCCGATCCCACGGTGTTGTACGTAACTAACATCACCGAAGACATCAACGTCACAAACTCGATGCGACTCGAGATTTCCAGGAATCTTGATTGGTCCATAATCAACGTCTGTTATAAATTTGGAGAAATGACAAATTATTGTAACTTTTTAGTCTATTTTTTCAAATATAATATTCCAACTCAAAACTAGCCTCTGGAAATGTATTGTCTAGGTCCCACTGCAGAAGCTCCATGTATGACGTCATAATTATATTATCCGTCGACGGCAATTGCGCAGCAGCGCTAGCCGACATTCCGTTGCTATTGTTCAAATTTGCGCTTGCCAGCTTCTCCGCGTTTCTTCTTAACCAATGTCTGGTGCACAACAGACCGTCTACAGAAACAGAGGTTCGTAAATTGGCAAAACCGCTGAAAAACCCAGATGGTGACCCGTACACCCATCGTTGTGTTTACGTTTTTGCTAAATGTACCAACCGTCTTGAAGTTCCAAATATTCCGCAAACTTTTTCTTCTCGTATTCGATGGACTGCTGCTGTAGATGCGGTCGAATGAGTTGAATGTGAAAGTTTGCCATGTCCAACTTCATGAGGTCGATGGTTTTCAGAATCCCTCTGGAAGAACAAAAATTCAAAATAAGCATCCAATACGTGACGGCCCTGGATAATATCGAGTGTCACGTCTACTAACCGAAAAGTTGGCACGACGGATTCCACTCTCATCAAGTCTCTTATCTCATCGTCTCGGACGGGAGCGCACAGTTTGGCCATGATGGAAATTATGTACTGGGCATAATAATGAAAGTTCAGCGCTTGGTGTTCCACTTGTTGTTTAATCAAGTCGATGTCCAGCACTTCGCAAATGGCCTGGTGCAATTTGGTGTGATGCGGCAAAAGCAAACTTAGCAAGGCCTAAATCAAGAAGATGAATAATTGAGCATGGAAGACAACTGATATTTCAACAATTACAAATTTTTTAACTTTGAAATTTAGTTTTTTGGAAATTTACACCATGAGCCAAAAAAAAAAAACGATGGCAAAATATAATTCTTTGTAACTTAATTAAAAATACAATAATTTTAATGAAATTTTCCAGTTGTGTACTTATATTACTACTCTTTCAAATTTCCCTCATGTAGGTGGCGCTGCACGTCAGCATAATTTTTATTTCACTGATTTCCCTGCAGGTGGCACAGCCGACAAATCCGCAAGAATGGTTTTCTCGCAAGAAGATCGCATTGCCAATAAGTTTTTATGCGAAAATTAGAAATTTAGTGCAAGAAAGTTTTTGAAAGAATTTCCCGAGAAGGGCTGGTTGAGAAGTGCATTTTTTTTTTTTTTTTTTTGGCATCAGGTTTTTTTGGCTCACGGTGTATAATAAATAGGAAAAGCGGCAGGAGCATGGCGGTTGCAGCCGATTTTTCGAGGAACCACGGCATTTGCCTGGAAACAACTCTGGAAAACCGCAAAAACCACACCCGGGAACTGAACCCAGGTCTCTACTCGACAATTGAACGCTACAAATTACCTCTCTGATTTCGGTCAGCAAGACAATGGCATGTTTATATTCAGGAGGATCTTCGTCTAGATCCGACTGGAGAACATCCCAAAACGCCTTATGCATAGTTTCTTTCATCTTTGTTTCCAAACTGTTCAGAAGAAATGGAATGCATATTCTAAATTCAACATTCGGTCAAAACGGTTATCGTAGACGTGCCAGGAAGTCAGATGGAAAGCAAATAGTACCTGTTTTCCGGTAGTTCCACTTTTTCAAGCTTGAAATCCTTGTTGACTGCAATTTCATGTGCAAGCGCCATTTTGGAAACGGCATTGGCAGCCTTCATTATCTGCTCCAAGGATACAAACTGTGGAGGAGATGCTGAAATAAAACAAGAAACCGAATGATTATCGGAAACCGTTCCATAGCCCACTGCTCGTGAGATGGAAGAGTCGGGTTGTGGGCCATGCTAATTACCCGGCACTCCAGGAATTATGGATCCAGAGTTGGGAATGTTGATTTTCTGTCTTTTCTGGTCGTCCTTGTGGGAGGAATCATCGCTGCTGTTGCTGCTATCGTTTGGGCTGCGATCCCTCGTACCGTTGTTAGCGCGGCCAGGGGTTTCCAAGAAACCCGTGTACGGATTAAGTACGTGCCCATCGTCGCTCTCCTCGTTGGCCTTCGAAGGTTCTTCCGGCGAACTGGATTTAAGCAAGTCATTCATTCCATCATTTGAAGTTGCCTCGGCATCCATTGCCGAGCTTTCCTTGTCTAGCCCATTTTTCTGCTCTTTGCTACGCTGTCTCGATTCTGCCTTCAGTGCCTCATCCTCCTTGGCTTCCATATTCCTGTAAATAATAAATGGAGACACTGTTATAACCACCCAGCAATTTCAAGTTATCCCAAAACTTTGGAAGAAGTTGGATAAGAAATGTAGGCCAAAACTGCTCAAAATAGTTGAAGCTTAAATTCTAGAACAAGACAGTTGAGCACATTGCGATTACTCCAGTTTTTTCTCTCTCTAATGCTTGCCAATATTTTACGAGCAGCTCAAAATCATCAATATCAATTATCAAATGTCCTGTATACTGTATGTAGACTAGCACGCAAACTAATTAAGCGACATCTACAACTTCAAATATATCACGAGAATGCCCTACATTATTTTTAAAGGATTGAGAAATGCCAAATTGCAGCTAATTTAAAAGTAAAATCTAGTTTGTGACTTTTTATTTCGAGTTTGATCATCATTTACCAGTATTACGTGCCAGTGGCGTAGTGAGGACATTTGGTGCCCAGGAAAAAAAACCCAAGTTGCCCCAGCCCCTCAGTGCCCCCAAGAGGGTCTGCTAGCAGTGGACAGGGCAGGGGCCATTATGGTATTTTTCAGTCCTTGGATTTTTTGTTTAATTTAGTTTTACAGGCCATAGAAATTGGAAATGAACGTCAAAAGAATTGTGTCCTGGGTCTCAAATGAACTTGAGTTTTTAAAACCTCGGAAAAGTCGGAAATTATGCCAAAAGTTTGTGTTAAACACCAATTTTAAGCTGGGGAGAAGGAAATAATTTTTTCATGGAATTTGAGGGAACGCGTAGGGGCACCTGATATACGTATACAGTGGAGTCTCACTTATACGAAACATTCAGTTATACAAACAATTTCTTGTTCCCCGGCAAAACTATTTAACCCTGTGTAAAAATTATTCGCTTATACGATATTCAGTTATACAAAACTTCCACTTATACAAAGGGTGATTCCTTCCCTGATGTAATCTCCTTGCGTAAATAGTATTCAATTATAAGAAGAGCTGTTTCATATAATTACGTCTACTCCAAAAACGTAAACGAAAAAGAGTCTGATGT
The DNA here is from genome assembly GCA_034696685.1 of Julus scandinavius. NCBI lineage: Eukaryota > Metazoa > Arthropoda > Diplopoda > Julida > Julidae > Julus > Julus scandinavius. Next base: position 1,904 of record JAQGAE010002934.1, on the reverse strand, counting down.
TATTATTGACTGTGAACAGGTCTTATATAATATGTAGCTTGCAGGAAAAACAAGCAAGCTAAAATTACAATTTTTTAAGACATACATGTACCTTATTGTTTGTGATGATATCAAATACAACTTGTTTTTTGTTTCTGCTCTTCTTTGTATGTACATTGACAAAACTATTAAACGACATTTTTTAAGAAGAATTATTCTCTATTTATTAACATACAGCAACCACGAAACCTGCTAGTACACGTACATGCACACTGTATTCACTTATAAGAAGAATTTTCTGTTCCCCCTCATATTCGTATAAGTGAGACTCCACTGTATTTCTTTCAAATTTCAAACACAGCTACTCCAGGTGTATAAAACATTGTAACCTCAAAGTCGATACAAAAACGCTAAATCTAACCAAAACCAATTATTCAACGTTCTACAAGACTACAGATTCCGTCCAAAAAAAACCCAATTATTATTTTATGAATAACTTGCATCCTTCAAGCCCATAAAGACTACAATGCCTACATGCTTCGATCAATAACGCAACGTCTAAACATATCCACCAGTGCAGTGCAATTATCGTAGGCGACACAGTCGATCCTTGTGTGCCATATAGGGAAACCTAAAGGCTGTTCAAAATATAAAAAACCACACCACCAAGGCCACCTGAATGTCATTTGAGTCAGCTGTTCAATGTTATCCAGGGGCTGATTAACCAATGTCAACCCTAGCATGGATTAATAAAGACTTAAAACACACTATAAAATACTCTGCTATCAGGTAAAAAAAACCGTTAGCTGTTGCAATCGAGAAAACCTCACAAACAAAAATTGTGCAAAATAAAACTGTAGATAACAGCACATACCCCTCGTAGAGCACCATGTTGCACAATTACAGCTGAAACTGGTGAATACAATATCCAAATTAGTTGAAAAAGCTTAGAGCAAGGTGTTGGTGGCGTATGGAATGAAGTGCACTAGAAATCGATGTGGAGCAGTGTTTTGATGTGCTGCCCTAGTTCCTGCTTCAGCAAAGAATGGCTTTTGTTTTTCTTTTGCAGCAGCCAGTTGCGAAGCCATGCATGACAACCCATATGCGTGCGTCACACGTGCTGCTGATTTGTTGTGGATTTTTTTTATATACACATCTCGAATAGCCTCGAAACATCGCGGGGATTTTTGCTCTTCGAAATTTATTCAGGTCACGTTTTGGGAAGAGCGAGGTGAAGAACACCTTCAAATAAGCTTTCGCACTCTACTTGCACTCATTAATTGGCATTACGAAGTTCCAAATGCTTGAAATCCATGAGAAACTCATTTTTTAGGGTCATCAATCATTTTTCCCCCCTAATTATTACCGCTTTTACCCACTGGCATAGCGAGGATATTTGGCACCCAGAGCAAAACATCCAAATTCGCGCCTCGCCATACCCACTCATCCTCCACTACCCAAATTTGCGCCCTCCCCCCATTCCCCACTACCCAAATTTGCGCACTCCATCTTCCACTGGTCAAAACTGCGTCCCCCCATCCTCCACCACCCAAATTTGCGCTCTCCCCATACTCCACCACCCAAATTTGCGCCCTCCCCATCCTCCACTACCCAGATTTGCGCCCCCATCCTTCACTACCCAAATTTGTGTCCCCGATCCTACACTACCTAATTTTGCCTCCCCTCGTCCTTCCCTACCTAAATTTGCGCCGCCCCATCCTGCACTATCCAAATGTGCGTCCACCCATTCTCCACTACCCAAATTTGCACCCTCCCCCAGTCTCCACTACCTAAATTTGTGTCACCGATCCTACACTACCCAATTTTGCCTCCCCTCGTCCTACACTACCCAAATTTGCGCCCTCCCTCAGTCTCCACTACCCAAATATGCGCCCTCCCCCAGTCTCCACTACCCAAATTTGTGA
>JAQGAE010002933.1:0-16140 GCA_034696685.1 Julus scandinavius | reverse complement strand
CAATGCTAAAATCTCAAAATGTTCCTTAATAATATGACGTCATAATTACATTAAAAAATGGCCAATGTCAAAAAGTTTTAAAATTATGGGTAAAATCAAAAACAATTAAGCACTGATTGGACTTTCAGTTATTTTTACTTATTTTAGCTACACCATTGACAGCTCCTATAAAACCATGAATTTGAAAGTTAAATAACCGAAAAGAAAATTCGGCATCAGAGAACAAGGACTCGCTTTCTTTAGCTCCTTTCCCCTTCGACTATAGGGCATAGGTCGCTGACCCCTGGAGGTTATATAAGCCTAATGTTAGACTTCAATGGTTTTACAACAGGAGGACAATATTTTTTATAACACCGAAAGGAGGCAAAAGCGCTCCTATAACGTCTTGTCAGGATCAAATAACAAAACATTTGGTGAAGAGGGGACAAAAGTTACAGGAATATATTGGGGAAAAAACAACCGGCCATCTTGTTGATGGACTTTTGGTAAACAGGTTCGAATAAAATAACAATTATCATCCGTGCCAACATTTTTGAAATATTCGTAAAATCACGAGATTTTATTAAGTTTGTTGTTGAATATAACAAACAAGTTGAAATTTATATGTTTGTGAGTAGATAAGAATTTAGATAACGTTTTATGATAAGGATAAACCGGCATTATATACGAGTGTCTTAATATAAACATTATTGTGAAAAGGGTGAATAAATAAAAAATTATATATTCAAAGTTGGTTATAATACCAGTTTAGTCAAGCGACCATTTTTATACTATGTACATAAGATTTACATGGATATATTTAAAATTGATCATGAGACAGTTGAGCTTATGCATGTGAACATTTTACATGTTTGCCAGACCATGAAATATGTGGTTATCAACAAAAAATCAAAGCCCATACCTTGACGTTACAAATGATTTAAATTAATGGATTTGACTAAATTCAGATTAGTCTAATTACTATACTAAAACAATGCAAATAGTAGTCTAATTGCTTGTTACACAATTAAATTGGCACCTCAAACAAATATCAAAATCCTTTAAAGGTTTGCACCATTTGCATAAAATATAAGCGAGTTTAAAAAAGGGGAGGGTAACAGATCCTAAAAATGGAAAACGAGCCGGCATTGCCCAAATATGCCTCAGGCAAAAATAAGTTAAAGGTTAATTAGAATTTCTGTGAAAATCCCGAGTGAATAATAAATTGTAATTGATCAATTAAAATTCAAAGTTAAATGAAAAGGTCACCCACGAATAGTTTACAAGACGACCCCTGCATCCATTAATGTTGCAATAAGTTACATGTGATTTGTTAAAGCCCTGGTCATGCTATTAGCTGATAGAATTGCCCACAGAAATGAAATTTTCAACTTTCCTGTTCTGGTGAGGGGCCATTCAAAAAGGACGTCCTCAATAGGGGGGTAGGGGGTCTGGTGGCATGTGGACACCATATGGGCAGCCATTATGGACACTATAATGCATGTTATTTTTCAGTATTTGTTTAATTGCGTTTTAAACGTCAGTGAAAGGGGAAATTGATTCCTGAAGAAATGTGTCCTTAATGCACTTGTATTTTTAAAACCTCGGGAAAGTCTGGAATTATGCATAACTTTGTGTTAAATACCAATTTTATGCTGGAATTTCACTACGAGGTCGAAGAATCTCCGTTAATCAGACAAATCTGAAAAATGTCGAGATGGGGGCTTGGAAATTTATAGAATGGGCCTTAGTATGTTTGAAATTTTTTCTGGACACCCTACTTTAAAATCAAAATGAAGGACGCCTATAGGGGGTGTTTTTCGTATCTATCCAACTTCCTTGACTATACCATCGACATTACCAACTACTCCAGATCTATCCAACTTTCCTAAGAATTCCAGGTCTCATGGACAGTATGTCTATGTTTATTATTTGTTGATTAATACTAATCAGAACATTTTAATACACTGTACTTTATTCAATAAAAAGAACTTTATACCTAAAGCCGGGTCTCCACCAAGACGTATATGTAAGTATAAACACGTTTTTACAAACATATGCAAAAACGTTTGCCCTCCTGGTTTGTTTCACCGCCATTTTTTAAATATACTATGTAATTATCAAAATTGTGCAGCTATTAAAGACATTTAATATAGGTGCACAATTTTGATAATTACAAAATGGAGGCTGAAACAAACCCGGAGGGCAAACTTTTTTGCATATGTGTATACTTGTATATATACGTAAATGTACGTCTTGGTGGAGAGCCGGCTTTACAGTAGAAACTTTCATAAATTCCATTAAAAACATATTTGTTAGACATACAGATTAATGAAAGTCACATGCAGCACCATGATGTTATGAAGTAACCCTCCTTATAAGCTAAACCCTTTTATTAAAAGCCGCTCTTATTAATAAACAGTACCTACATTGCGCTCATTTTTCGACTATTTAGTTGATGTTTCTTCCTAGATAAAAACACAGTCCTTGGAAAAATGCTATCCTGCCGAGAAGCACATTTACAGTATTGTGTCAGACAACCGAAACGTGAGCATGACAATGGGATTCAGTGTTAACCCTACCCTAGGGGTCAGCATTTCGGCAGATTGTACAATTGTATGCAATGAAATGAAGTAATAGAATTATAACAATGAGAAACTTGAGTCTGCATCCAAATACTTGGAATAAAAGAAAATATTAAAAAAAAAACTTATTATGGAAATTAAACATAGCCTGACTTCTTTATGAATAGATCGGTTTGAACTAGTTTTATCTATTATTTTCCTGGGTAATATCATGCATGGTGCTAACGCAACAAACTAATAAATTTTTTAATGCGACTTTATAGTGATTACATACATAGGTCATACCCATTTTATGTCCCATGCATATGTATATAGTATACTGTACAAATTATATACGGCCATTGTTAATATGTAGCAAAACATGTACACTTTCTTTTCTGATGCATTCTATAAATAAGGATCATCATTGGAAACCAAAATGTTTACAATTAGTCCGTACTAGTATTTCGAGCAATTAATAATTTAATATAATGAATATTAATACGCGTGTTAGCCAAGCATTAGGGATAAGTAAGTCATTCACAGATACAAAGTTTCAGAACATGACTGAATAATTAATGTGCAGAGATAAAGTATACTTTATAGTCGATGTGAAATTAGATTATTATAGAGTGCATCAAGAATAATTAAGAAATAGTGTACGAATTTTTAATTCTACAGCCTTAGTGCGAATGAATAATTCAACTTTTCATTTTATATGACCGCGAGAAATCTGCCTCATAAAACGGACTAATTAAAAAAAAATGTAATCTTATATTAGAGGCTAAATATCCCAAATTAGAGTTGGTGACTCAATGGAAATTAACCATTCTTTTATATTCATAGAAAGTGGATTTTAACATCGTTCGTACAACCTGTCAAACTACAAATTTCACAGGGTACAAGTTTAGCATATTAATTCTGATAGTATAATTTTTAAATTATGCACTTTTAAATTTATCAAACTACCTTTCAATTTCAGGATTGGATTTTTTTTCTCTCCATGTATCTTTTGATAAACGAAACTTAATTATTATATTTAGGGAAAGCAGTGTAATAGGTAAATTAAACATTAATCAACATGTGACATTCTGGCAATTGCCGTTTTCCAATAACTCAATTGGTGCGACGTGTGTAATGCATGTAAAACGATAAAATCACTTTTTTGTTGTTCATATATCATCCGATCAATATTTACAAGCCCACGTCTTAAGTTGGTGCAATCAGTGGTTTAATTCCTTCAACCCTTTATGCTGAAGGCGTAAGAGGAGGTGGGCAGGTGTAAAAACCTCATACAAAAAGTAATCCCCTGCCACCACCTTCACTCAAAATATAACTGAACTCTATGAATGCAACCCATATATGATATATGAACAGGTTTTTAAAAGATACTATTGCACATAATATACTGTATGCCAAACGAAGGTTTCGATTGGTTATAATAAACTAACAAGTATACTTCGCCATCAATTTTCTTTTTTCCTGTCAAAGTTGGCCACCTGACTTCCAAAACGTGCCACATATAAACTACAGATATTGGGCATATGCCAATGTTCATATATCTGCACGGTTATAGTCGATATACGTTTTCAGACATATATGGGACAAATAATATAGCCCTAAATATTTTTTCCACCCTGGATACTATATTGTACATGACCTATGACAGTTAGATATAATATTACATAATTATGACATTTTAAATATTTCAAAATTACTAACATACTGCATAAAATAGTATCTCCTAAAATGTAAACAAAAATGTACATAAAAAATTTGTTCAAATTAAATCTTTTCGAAATAAATTTCAGATTTGGATGGGCATGTTTAAAATGTCATAGTTTTGATTAAGGGTTCGACTATATCACAATAAGTCATTCAAAATGGCATTTTGGCACATACATTTGTAATTCAGAGCTATCGTAACAATATCCTGAAATAGGTAATTGGCATCCAATTTTACAAAAGTTTTCCTTGTATACGTCCAATATTTCCATAACTATCAGTTCACACACCACTGACAGTCAGACCTTCATGACTAACTACATATACATATATATGGATATCACATTCGTGTACGATGACGTCATAGTACAATTTGACATTGCACGCATGCATTATTAAGTCCTAACCCAGAATTTCCATACACCGAAACGCAGTGAATTGTCTCACCGAACATTAATTCTATACTTTTTTTTGTAAATTACAAGGTAGAAGGTTAAGTTCACCGCTAATTGCCGGAAATGCTCTTTAATTTTGAAAATCGATTTGAAACAAAAAGTTCCTCGCTTCCTGTACATGTACTTGTTTAGTTGTATTTCAAAAGCGACCCTGAAATTAACATGTATAAGGTGAATTGAAGTTTTTGGTTAGTATAGAACCACAATATATATATGCACATCCCAAGATTATTTTTATACGCCAAAGTTGATAAAGCATTAACTTATCATGATTAATGACTAGTATTTTGTAAGATTTGAAGCATGCAACGGATTCAGAAAGGTGGAAACAAAGAACATGGTTAATACATTGAGTAATTTAAACTCGTATAGAATCTATGGCCTCCAAAGAATTTTCGCCCCAGTTATTAATAATTAAGGTTATCCAGGTGGGAAAAATTCTGTAGAACCATATATGCCATAAGGTGTCGCATCAATGTCCAAATATAATTTTTCCACATATGTTTGGAAACATGTTTGGCCATATGGAGGGAGTTTCATGTCGATGTATGGTAGAAAAAGTGAATGTCACCATGCACATGATTAAACATGTCAATTCCCATATATGGCGTAAACCAATTTTGGAGATTACCCTGGTGGAAAATTATACCATAGTAGGGTCATATTATGTCCCATATAATGGAGTTTTATGTTCTTACTAAAATTTAAAATTTTTAAGGAAAATGTTCGAGTTTAAAACTGGTTTGGATTACGACAAAAAGTATCCAATTAAACGCATTATAGACTAATTAAGCATAAGTCCGATAAAACTAAATGATAAAGAATCTACGTGTGGGGAAAACCTTGTATTAAAGCCCACACTGCTAGTATTAATAATACATTAATTAGCGTCACTCAGAAAGGACAAATAAAAATATGAAATAGCCACATGACCAGGTGACTTCAATTTAAGTAACCAAGCAAGTCGTCACTGAACAGTAAATTTTTTTTTTTTTTTTTAAAGTCAACCCACTCTTGAGAAACAGCTTGTTGACACGCTCTAAGTCAAGGATGATATGAAAAGGATAACATTTGAAACAACTTAACTTTTCCAGAAAAATTTATCTTTTCCATGTATACATGCAATTATGCCGGAAGCACATTCTTTATCAGCCTTGGGTTTATTTAGCAGAATATGCGCCATAAATATTAATAAGACACACAAATTCGTTCAGATAAGAGGCACATGACTATAATTTAAAAACGTGACAAAAAATAAACGGTAAGGAGGAAGATTTTCAAAATTAGTTAACTTTTTTGTGGGACTATATTCACTGGAAATTATACTACATTTTGATTCCAATCTTTAAAAAAAATCTTAAAATTTATTAAGACACTAGTTTCAAACTGAATATACGATCTTGATTTATATATGTTTTGGCCCATTTCAAGATAAGGTGGCGCAGATACAATCAACAGGTATTTCGGTTGTTGTCCAATTACTGAAAGGATTTTCAGAGGAGCCGTTTCAATGCCCACCACAAGTGGATGATGGTCGAATTTAAATTGAATGATTATTTCCAAACGTATAAATAATTCAAATAATGCTAAAAATGGGTGGCCATTTTCAATTGAAGGTAACCTCATGTATACGCCTGAGTAATATCATTGGTGCAGGAGTGATTATTTTGTAAAAATAAGTAACAAATTAAATTGTAACGTTGCATTAAATATAGTGTTTGTTATTATAGCTTAATATCACTTTCTGCTTTTATGTTTTGGGGGGAAATTTCCTTATTAAATACAGCATTATGTAAGTTAAGCTACATAACATGTGATATTCGTTCATATATTTAATAACATTATAAATTATAAAATAATTTAAATTGCATCAAAATTAATTCAAAAATATTTCTAACGTGATATTAATGACAAACACCTTATTTTAAATAGGATAGTGAACTTTTAAGAACCAACTTAATAGATGATCTGCCCTTCAAATTACCAAGAAAATGTTTTTTGTGCAATTCAGAATAAAGTGAGTGACCTAAAACCGCAGAAATGGTAGGTTAAGCTGCATTTTCCCACAAAAACAAAACTAAAAAACATACATTTAGCTCTGTCAAATTACTATAATTTTCTCTCGCAATGCATCACTGAATGGCAACGTGAATGCAGAGACCACATTTCATATATTATACTGCGACTTTCAAAACAAACAATACTCCCTAAAGACCTAGGTTTATATACTTCGAATAATTAAAGTACCAGCAAGTCAAATGAACACGATTCTGAGAAATTGTGGCTAGCAATTACAACGCTATACAGGATTAACTAATTAACACAGCCAAAACAAAGTTAAATGCAGACAAATGTGGTTTTGGGGGAATTGTTTTCTAAGAATTTTCTAGCAGAAAACTGCACTAATCAGAATAGACCAAAAGTTGGGTTTGCCTATGCTTGTACACAAGACAAGTAATCATTGAGTAGGAAAAAAAAAAGCCTATAATGACGACCTGTAACCAATTCCTGATTGGATTGCACGTTAAGCTGGGCATTTCTCCTGAGGTAAACTTTCCACCCTTAAAAGCCATTCGAATTTTATCGAAAACAACACTTAGGCAATCTAATCACGGAGCAGAAAATGACAGGTTATTAATCATATCTATGAAAAATGTCACTCGGACATAGGAGGGAGGCCAGAATGGCCAACAGGGTAAGTCGGCTTGACCAACAGGCTCAAACTCATTAAAAAAACTTACCTTCGGGGACCCCCCCTTTTCGGTTCCCCTCGCCAAGACTGGTTCTGAGGATCCCCCATATCTCCTCAAGCTCATATCTCATTGGTGTACCCAGATTCCTATAGCACATGTGCTAATAAATCAACTTATCAAAGTTTTTTTTCTCAACCAAGCACGGAAAGTTTTTAAATTTGTGCAAGACCATCAAGGTGAAAGGGGGCAGGCAGGTGAAAATACTAAGGCCAAAAAAAGGATTCATGGCACCCTTAAAAATACACGAGAGTTCGGCTAGACAAGCCACATATATTTGAAGAAAAAAAAAATTGAAATTCATGGCTTCAACCATAAATTGTAGCGCAATTATTTCGCAATGAGCGAGTTGAAAGTTGCGGTGGACGGCATCCATTTAACATTAAGAAAAATGGATACAAAAATAGCATATGCATAGATTATAACAATGAGTACACCAAAATACACGTGCTCGTTGTTTCAATTTGAGGAGCACTGGACTCCTGCAGGGGAAATTTATACAAATTAAAAACTTTTTTCCTGGGGTCTATTCTATTATCTGTATGAAGAATTTTTCCTAACATCTTATACACTAATTGCAAACTATGTGCATTAGCAATTATCAGATGAACAACTAATTTACACGTACAAAGTTTGAAACAAATTCTTGGGATTTTTGCTTTGATTAATGATAAATTGATCGAGTGCATTTTAAAAAAAAATATCTACTTAAATCAAGCACAGACAGACGTCGACTTACGAATATTCGAATTATAACTTGTTCGACTTTACGACTTATGTTTTTGTGTTATCTGTATGTATGAATGTAAAAGAGGTGGTTCACTGTTTATTTATACATTACATATGTTCAGATAATAAAAATGGTATCATAATAATGTATAAAATACAGTATAGGAATTACCCTGATGAAAAAAACATATATATATATATATATATGTATGTATATGTTATATATGTTGAATGTTATAACTGAGCATACTTTATATACCCATAAATCGAATTTATACTAATGTATATGTATATATCTTCATGTATGTCTATATAATCCCTGTAATTTAATATTCATTTCATAAATCATATTTAGCTAAAATTATACTGCTGTATTTTGGGTTAAATTTAAGACCTGATTTAACTACAAAATAAGTAGAAGTGGTAACATTGCAGTTGTATCGATAGAAAAGACTGATATTAATCTGTTGGTGTAATGAACCTTAACTTTTCAAACAGATGACAGGAGTGGTTTTTATATTTATATTTCAGAAATAGTTGGATACCATTAATATATAGTAAACTTTAGAGTTCGACTCTTTATGCTCCAATGGCGTTTTAACGATAAGAAGCACACAAAAAATGTGGCGTGACAGGCCGTTTATAAGAGTCAAAAATGCATTAGCCTCAATATAAATTATTAAAATAGAAAGCTAATTTTCGTTTTGAACAAAATATTACGTGGCAAGCCATGATTTACGAACAACAACAGTTGCCGACAATGTAGAAATTAAATAACAAAAATTACAGCCAATTTAAATACATTATTGATGACATCATTTTCATAAAGATAAAAAAATACTAACGGAGGTGAACTTTTCTCTGAACGTCATAATTTAGTATACCAGGCTATAAGAAGAAAAAAAATCTGGCAAACTAAAAGTATTCTCAATTCAAAATGAAATTGTGAAATGTAAAAAAAAATGTAATAAACAATTTTTTTTTTTTTTTTTTGAAAAAAAGATAATGGTAATAACGAGTGGAGTTTAGAGGACATTTATGTTGTCATGCAACAGCATGTTTAGGGTCAGAAGTTAACTTGGACAAATTATAAAAACAACATGTGACATGTTGTAACCCTATACATTTTAAACTCATGAGACCTTTTAGAGACTCAGCTGTTTAATCTTAATGAAAAATAATCTGTCTCAAAAATACATTTATGTGAATGAATCGAGCTTGGACAAGCTGAAGTAATTAAAACGATACATTCAGCTTGATAACTGCATGTTCAAAATATCTGGTAGTTCAGTCCAACAGCATGTAATAAAAAGGTCATAAATTGTCTAGACAGCATGTGATATAGATATAAGGTGACTATATAGACACTACAACATGTGAAGTATTGAGAACAAATCAAACATTAAAACATATCCTGTATAGGTATAAAGATAAGCAATTGTCAGTTGCTTAACAGTTAACATTTACCATATGTACGTATATACATTCAAATTATGCAAAACTGCTAAAATACACATGTCAACCACTATAACTAAATTATTTTTTTTACAGGTTTATAACCAAATGCCCCGCTTACATTCATATTCCTAAATGTTCACATTAAAATTCATCAAGGTTGAATAGCTGGTAATCACACTATATCTGCCGGATAAATTTATACCTAGATATTTGTTTACCTTTTTTTGTATATGTGTACCTAATTTTGTATATGAACGTTAAAGGCTTAGGCTGCCCATATTGTCCTTGATATACTCATGCAGAGGTCCTCTAATGTCATGGTTACAGAAAACTGTTCTTAAAAGTTATACCCCCTGTGATGAAAAAACGGTGTCAGGGTTTGGGCATTAATAATTTCATTATAACTTTAGATATACAAAGTGTTAATTGTCTATAGACAAAGTTCCTATTTTTTTAGACCATAGCACCATACAAGGTGTATGGTCCTTTATAATATTTGAAGCCCTCTGCACGTGCTTTTTTTCATTTACAAATGTAATTCTGGTTTAGTTTCATTAAAATTTCGCAAGTATATTCCAGGAACTTTGCTTAATCCAAGAACTTGTGAATCAACCGGGTTTATCCATTGAGATGGGTTACAGATATGCAAATTACATGAATTAGTATGCAGTGCTGCATTTCAAAACTAGTTTACACTGAACCAGAAACTGGATAAACAATATGTAGCAAAATCAACCCACTATAGGGCTTTTTGCAGATATATCTTGAACGTTAAATATAAGCTGCAAATGCATGCAAAACATGATACAGTTAAACGATAATTTTATACAGGGCGTCTGTTCACAAAATTAGTCATTCAATGCATTTCATAAACTTTCGATAAGGAAGATGGATATAGACCTGTTGAATAAGGCATTAATGATTAAGTGTACAATATCGATAGCAATTAAGAAAATTAAATGTATTTTTTTCAACAGCAGCTTAAAACAATAGCAAAATAGGCCTTCTACAAATCATCAAATACGCCATCAATTAAATAAAATATTACCACAAAAGTAAAATTAAAATAAAACGATTGCAAAGCTGAGGATTTTACATTGGGATTCGCCATTTATCATTTAGCAAAAGTTGAGGGAAATGATGACTAATTTTTCATGCACCCTGTATCAAATCCATAAACTTGAAAAAATATATATATATATTGTTTTGATAATTTTTCCTACCTAACAAATATGCTTCAACGCCATTGGTCCAAGAAGTCGAGGTTCTTCGGTCAGCTGTAAACCAATCGGAGAACGAAAATTTTAATTTCATTGAAAAATTGATGTTAGTGTCATTCAAAATTTGGTTAGTTTTCATTAAAAAAAAATAATGTATGACAAGTTGTACCAAACGTAGGTTTATGTAATCAGCCATTTTTCAGCAGATTTTCCTGTTTAAACCGGCTTCAATGTACGATTAAAGCAATAAAACGTTGGTGCAACCCCGGTTTTAATCTTAAAAACGTACACGTAATTGAAATTACTTTTTATAAGATAAAGCTCTTAAGTGCATAATTAGGTAGACTGATAAATTTCAACTAATTGGTCCCATTTCTACATTAAACATGCAAGCCAAAATACACCTTCCCAATACTTAAATGCGAATTAACTTGGGCTGGCATTATAAAACAGCCTCTTTTATTTTAGAGGTTAGGATACAGCTACAGCCGAAAACGCTAATTAGGAAAAATCAGTTCCGTGCGCATGCGTACATTCACTTCCGCTGAAATTAGTATTTCCGGCTGGAGCTACCAGCCTTTCACTCGAAGGAGGCTACTGGATACAGCATCGCAAGCTGTTCTTTTATTTTAAAAGCTTAAATAAAACGAAACGTTAATTAAAAATTTAAACAAAAGCAGAATTGAATAGCAAGGAAACTAATAACAAACAAAGTGTAAAGAAATAAAAAATTGGGATGTACATGTATGTGAACTCTGACTATACACACGTGGCGTCAACTATATATGCAATTTATGTTACCAGCGAATTTTGGTAACATGAAACCAAGTATAGGTCAAAGTTCACGCTGCAAATTAGCAAAACATAGAAATTAATGCAAAAAAGCAAACAACACTCATGAATTACATTACAACACACAATTGAAAAGTTATGGAGACAAGTTGGGGATGAAATCAAGTAAACCTGAGATAGAAATTAAAGGGCAGTGCACTGATATGTTTAAATTTCAAAGAAATGAAGAATTCTGAGAAGTTTGTAATACTTGCTCTAATAGTACACATGCCACTAATCTGAGTTTGGGGCAACCCGCCTCGCACTGAGGGAAGTGGAAATGAAAAGCTATTGGAGGCAATGGAAAACAAGGGAAATTTGGGAGGTAACTCTTGAAATGCCTTCAGAGAACGCAAGTAAGAAAAGAGGTTTTTGGAAAGAAAAGGAGGGTAGGGGATAATGATGCAATTCAGGTGGGGGATTTTAACGTGTGGTATATACAGTGAGAGAGGCTTGTTAACGAGGGGTAAGGTGAGTGGCCAACCACAGGTGAGATGACCTGTTTACCTGACGAGAAGCCCTAACCTGTTGTTTATACTCTTGTTTTCGGCAAAAGTCAATGGGAGCATCGCGCATGCGCACCTCAACATGCACATGAAGAGGGGGCTTTTATCCCCGTGTATATTTCGAAGGGGATACGGGCATAAGGAAAGCATTATGTGAGTGTGACCACCACTAAAATGCCAAAGTTCAAAAAGAGTGAAAGGTCAGTGCTCTCTTTCGGGTCATCTGCCCTCTAACTGCCCGTTGTCCGTCTTCAGTATACAACGAAGAACAGTTGCTATTTTTTAAGAAAAGAAATCTGGTCAATCTGGTTCAATGTCCCCCTCTTTTTCACATTAACATTAGCACTAAACTACTAAGTTTAGCCAACTCCTCTGAGGAAAGATGGACGCTGTCCCAAGCATCAAGTCCACATACCAGAGTTCACCTTTTCAACAACATGTATACAGTGTTCGCACCTTAAATAGCATACTGGATGGAACACACCTGAAGATGTGTGAGAGGGAATTTAGCTTCTGGAAAGTTTATAAACTCCAGATTCAATTTACAACAAAAACTGCTATACGTAGCAAGTTGATAATGCGCTTGTTAGGGTTAAAAGAAGCAAAAAGTTGATATTAAATCTTTTTTTTAATTCCATGCATGTACTTATTTTGCCTATTAAATTACCATAATTATGTGCTGGTAAAACGTGAAGGCGTATTAATAGCATAAGTTTTCTTTTTTTTAAGAAAAGCAAACTTTTTAACTTCATTCAATTATAATTTGAAGTAGTTTTTCCTCTGTAATAGCAGGTACAAGCCAAAGCTTGAGCATGGGCACCACACGTTGAATATATTATCTAAATTTTATAACAACATTTCTGTTCCGCAAAGATATCCTCATGAAGTAAAAAAGTACAAAAAGTGTGCCAGTAGGTAGCTGCATGTTTTTCAGCATACGCATAATACATACACCTGTAATATGCGTACGAATGACATATTCCATGACCAGCATATATTTTTTTTTGTTTTTTGTTGCAACCATGGCAAGTTGAAAATGCAAGTAACTTATTAGCACACACAACGGGGTTTTTAATGTAAAAAATGCCGAAAATAAGATATACAAAGATCCCTTCTCACAGCACGCATAGCAAGCTGGGACATACTGTATATATTAGCCATTGATTTAACTAAACATTCGGTGTCCTTTGAAAAACACGACGTTTATATTTTTAGCTGAAAACAGCTGTAAAAGGAGTGCATGGCAGCACGTTTTCGAGGAGAAAAAAATGCCGAAATATAGTCAAACTATTTTTTGCGAGAAAAATCACCAATGTTATATTGAACACGGTTCAGTGATATTTTTCCTTAAGACCTTTATAACCAATACGCCAATTTTTTCCAAAGACCAAATTACGAATGCGAAAGTTATAACGATTTAGCTTTCAAACATTACAATTTTACATTCTAAAAAATAGTATTACTAAAATTCTAAGATTTGGCAAATTAATTCTAAATGAATTTGTTTTGAATTTGTAAAGTTATTTACTTTTATAAACAGGTGCACCCAATTTTCAAATTTTGATAAATCCACTTTTAGAAGTTATATATTGCATTATCATATTATATATGCAGATTATAGTTAAACTTCCTTGTATAATCTTAAAAAGATATACATGTTCATTATATATTTTCTACAAATTCATCAAGTTTCTTCCTGTATAAGAGTGACGTCCACTAGAGTTTCCAGAAATTTCCTTCGAATTTGACAAGAAATAGTGTCCAAAGTTTTTGAATAGCGAATTTCAGGATCAAAATTTCTCTGACAGATGTGGCGTCTTAATCAGAAATCTCCCAAACTATAATCCAAAGTTTCTCACACTCTCCACAGAAAAAAAAATATCTAGATATATTTATTGCTGAACAAACCCACTCTGTAAACACATAAATTCAGGTAAAATAAATTGACTATACTTTCTTATTTATGTTACATTCCCTTGTGAATGAATCCATGGACTTTCAGACAAGTTCCTATTTTTCCATGCATGAAAAAAAGATCCAAAAGCTCATTTCTCACAAATTGCCTCTTCAAAATTGCTGATGTTTACTTAAAACGTTCATACAATACAAATATTAGATTAGTATCAACAGCGAGGCTGTTATAATCCTCGAGGATTTTTCCGCAGAAAAATCCATCTTTTTGGTCTTATTTTCGCAAAACTTACTTCAACACTATAAGCATGTAGGAAATTTTATGGACGCAATACCGCAGATTTCACTAATCCCCGGTTTAGATATTCCTGAAGATATTGGAGTCCCATATGGGCTGCGGCATAACAGGCAATAAAAAGATCCAAATATTTTTCTCAAAATCCCCTCAGAAGCGAGCGCTTCAGGGTAAACGACGAGCAGGGGGCCCTAGAAAAACCAAAGTATTTGTAAATGGGAAGCACCCTCGTATTTCACAGGAGGCCGTCTGCTTAGGTGCTTTATTGTTCAAAGTGTCATAGTTGAAAGTAAGCCGACCTATTGCAGGGCTTGGATAACAATGGGATGAGCCATAGGATGAAATAAACCTAGGCTAAGGGGCTGGATCTAGGTCCCCATCCCTCAGGTCAACCGAAAACTGCGACTCGTATATACGGATATCAAACCCCTTATACAACCATACGAGTAACTTAACGGTCCGTTTTTTTTTTTTTTTTCATGAGCAGATTTGGTCAAACAAAGGAATTAATTTCTTAATTAGCCACCAGGGGGTATACGCAGGCATGCAAATCCCTGACAAGGTAAGACAATTTATTCTGGGGCATATTACTATAATCCTTTAATGCAGGGTTCAGATTTTATTAGAAACATGGTTCTAACACTTTTTTTTTGGTGCTTTGTTAAACAAGATTTGAATTTACTGTTAGTTTCGCATTGGTAAAATTTCAAGTCCCAAAATTGTGTGATGTTCTCTGTAGATTAAAAAGGCATCAAGGGGCCCTATTATTATATCTTGAATCAGGAACGTATGATTAACAGTTTTATGTAGCAGTATACAACTCAGTGCCAACTTTTCTATAATCTGAATACTCAAAAGGCCAAAAATAATTCATGCTGAAGACATTACAAAAGATAATTCGAATGAAAGTGTTGGGATATATATGGGATACACGATAATTAACGAAAGTTTTCACAGCATCCGCGTGATTAATTATGTTCCTAAAGCTATAATTTTGAATTATTATATAATATGTTACTCAAATTTAATTATCCATGGCTGCCCTATGGTATTAATTTAAATTTGAGAAACATGACATATAAATTGCCATGCACACTTTGGAATTCGTTTTAATTCTGTTCAAGCAAGACATCTAATTGGTTACAGGACGCACTCTAAAAACCATAAATATCATGATAAGTGTATTTATAGTAAATATAAATACATGCGAATAAAATTGCGAGAATTCACTTCAAAAGGCGGCATTTCGTTCACACGGAAAATAATTAAAAGAAAGTTGCTAAAAACCACAAGGACCGTTAGTGTCAAACCGAATATACTGCAGATTTAAATAACAACACATGTTTAATTGTTGGGAAAATCAATGAACTATAAACATTTTTATAGATATATCACGTATACACGTGACGAAGCAAGCGTGCAAAATATAATAAAACGCAAATATTCACGTTTTTTATGCACAATGTTAAATTTTAAAAATACATGCAAATTATACTTTCAAGGCTTTATTATATAGAACAAGTTTATGTTAAAACTTTATTTTAAAAAATCAGTTTTCTGCAAAGGCCAAATTAAATGAAATGCTGCTACATTTGATGATGCTCTACATGTTTGGAAAGTACACATTTTGAAAACATGTTTAATATGGGTTAGAAACATGCTCGCTATTCCGGAAGTGATATTTAAGTAATTTCTGCAATCTGTATCATGCTTTTTA
>JAQGAE010002932.1:0-16141 GCA_034696685.1 Julus scandinavius | reverse complement strand
TTTAGACAAGCACACAGAACCAGGCTCACACTGGGTAGCAATTTATTTCGATTCAAATGGAGAAGGTGAATACTTTGGCAGTTATGGGTTACCTCCACTTTTCCCTGAAATACAACACTTTTTAGAACACAATAGTGTATGCTGGAAAAGTAATTTGGGAACAGCGGTTTGTGGCCAATATTGTGTATTCTATTTAATACTACATTGTTTAAGAATTAGTATGAAAAGAATATTATCACAGTTTCATAACACCAGGTTTCTTACTAATGATAGCTATGTTAATAACTTTGTTAAAAATGTGTCTAATATGAATTTACCATTGTATGCCAATAAAAAGAAATGATTTTTTTTGAAAAATATTACTGCACTTTTTCACCAGCCTAATAGGTTGTTTTTTAGAGATGGAAGTGCAAATGCAAACTAAATGTACCTTTAATGAAATAGAATCTCTTTTAATTATAAAGGATATTTTAAATGTTCTTTATCCAGAAAAGTAAACCATCAATTCCATACAGTATCAATCAAAGCATACAGATACAATTCTTCCATTTCTCAAAGAAATTTCCGAAAGACATGAAAATGTTTTTAATTCTATCATAAAAACCATTCGTCAATCTGACTTTAAGAATCATATTGACCACATAAACTGTATTTGCTATGAAGTATTCAAAAATAATCACATTACTTGGGGTAAAATAATAACCAAGGTAGCACTTTGCTATCAGATTGCAGTGTATTACAATAATATAAAAGCAAACCATGTAGAGGCTCTACATATTTGCAACTCTGTTGGTTATTATATTGTCGACAATGCATCACAGTGGATACACGAAGAAGGAGGATGGGTAAACAAAACACATTTTCTTAAGTATTTTAAATTGTAAAAATCATCCAAATACTATAGTCGTTATTTCTTCTTTTTTAGAATTCATTGAAATCAACATTTCCAGCTCAAGATCCATTCATTAAAAAAATTTGGCAATTCTTTAAAAATATTTTACAAAATTGAAATGTACAAAAAATGAATAAAAGGAGAAAGTGAGATTCATGAAAAAAAGTCTAGCAATTTCTTTAAAAATATTTTACGAAATTGAAATGTACAAAAAAATGAATAAAAGAAGAAAGTGAGCCAAAAACGACTTCTCTTATACTACTGACATTTGCTGCATCGTCTAGCAAAGCGAAAGGTCAAAACCATTGAAGGACTGAAACGCGCTATAGAAGAGAAGTGCGTAAATATTCCTCAGAAATATATCGAAAATGCAATGAAAGCGTGGCCAAATAGATGAAAACTCATTAAAACGGCCAAAGGATCTCAAATCGAAAATTTCAAGTGATTTGATGCAAACAGGGAATTTTGTTAAGCGGTCAAAATCATTTAGTAAATGTATGCATCATACTGTATATCTGGACTCCCCATCTTAATGTTTAGGTTAAATTTAACTTGTTTTATTTTTTACTTGCCGTTGTTTCACTTCAGCTGGCCGCCATGTTGTGTGCTTCCAAAGTGATCTTTGAGTCGGCATGGCCAAGCAACTTTTGATGACGTATGTGTGAGCGATGCTCACACTATAGCTCACTACCTAGTGTGCATGTGCGAGCTTCCACTTCCTGCATTAGCAGACTTGGAGCTACTTTTGCCAGGTGGGCATCAGCCTTAAAACTATCTACATAGGTCATATGGGTGGTACTATCATTAAGCACCAATCAGCAATTTCTCCTTTGTTTTTGCAGGTCCTTGTCTGATATCTCCCAACAATAGCCACATCAGATGCCCATTGCCTCAATGATCATGTTAATGGTTACACCATTCGCTTATGACATTCGCTTAAGGAATTATTAAGAAAATGGCAGTTTTCCCTGTGTTGCACTTTCTGCTCGGTAGATGACTCTGCTCTCCAAGGTTTGCAAGACCAGCGCCATTTTTCAAGATGATTACTCACACGTAGTTACGTCATTGTCATTATGTGACCATGATGTCATTTGCGCTAATTTTAATGTGCCCCAACTAGATCGAGTTTTCACGGTGTTTCAGTGTTCTTGCTATAATTGGAGGCCATTTAGGATTGATCACCCCAGCCCTGGACATCCGTCAAGGATCTGGTTAAGTTCATAGACTTGGAATTGTCAACCATATTGTTCTTCATCTTCTAGTTCGGTCCGGTATTTCGTTCGGTTTTTTGGAAATTTCGATATTTTTGCGGTTGGTCGAAGTTGTTCTAGTGCAGTGCTTCGATCTTTAGAATGGACAACACACACAATTACGAAATTTACAATTTCCTAGATTTACTGGACATTTATGATTTTGGCCAGCTAGAAATCGCTTATCTTGACTGTTGTGGGCCGATTTCAACCACTGGATTCCCTTAAGTTCTTCTGACCATGAACTTCTTTGAGGCAACTCCTATGGGATTCTATGAAGTAATGGGTCCACTGCTGTAGGACTCACAGGAAAGCTGGGGCCCTCTCGGTCTGGACAGTATTGACCGCGTTTCCGTCATTCTTGGAATTGTTTAACTGGACCGATTATCCGGACCCAAACAACCCAGGAGCAATCATCGGTGTTTAGCCGTGGCCACTTTTTTCCATCTTAAGACTTGCCATCCTTTCCTAATTCCCTCCTTTTTCTATCTGTAATCATTTATATCATATACACATTTTCTATATGTGACAAAGGTCACCACCATTAATTGATCACACGTTTACCTTGAACCTCGTTACTTGTAGTTGCAGTTAATTGAGATTTGTGCAACTGTATTGCATATTTTTCATGCTAATCACCAGGTGTCACTGGGATAGCAAAACAAAAGCATGCATGCTGCAAGAATGGGGGGTCAGGAGAGAACTTTCTTCATGTTTGGGACCTGCCCTTGTGTGTTTCTAGTGTGTAATGTGATTGGCGACTTAGGATACCATCGTCCATCCACATGGCGATAAGCGGATAAAGGGCTGTGCCAGAGACCACGAAAGTGTTGAAGACTTGATTTAGCAAGCTTATATGTTGTGTGTTGATCAGTTGACCCTGTGTTATATTTATTTTGGTCTATTGACCCTTAGTTGTATTTAAATTAGTCAGTTGGCACAAAGTGTGTTTATATCGGTCTACTGACTTTACTTGTATTAAGGTAAGTGAATTTTTCGGCCATTACATTGGAATGCCTATTTGGTCTAAGTGTTATCAACCAACTAACCTTGCCATGTTATTGCAAGAAGCATATTGTTACCTCTACAACTAATGCAAACCATGTATTCATAATATCCCGTTACAATGCAAACCCTCACATGCGATACTCTTCAGATCATATGACCTATGGGTATTCATTAAGATATGGTAGACGCCAAAAGGATGAAATATAATACCAGTTGTACAAAGTATGACAATTAAATAACTGGATCGAAGTTGTTACAGGAGTACAGTGAGAACTGAGATTACAAACTGTGCATAACCTGGTCAGGTTATTTTCCCCAATCCATTGAGTGGCTTTTAAAGATATGCACCATTCAGTTCGGCTGCGGCATATGTTAGTAGTAGATTGTGCTCCCAAGCTTCATCTGAAAAATGCTAAACGTTCAAATGAAGCAATGTGTTTATATAAAGTTTATTGTGAGACTTGGGAAAAGCTAATTTGTTAGTGTGATTACTTGTGATAAATCGTGGTTTTTCACTTACAATCCAAAAACTAAGCACCAATCGATGCATTGGAAGAATCCGGCTTGACCACGGCTAAAGAAAGCTGGAACGAGCAAGTCTAAATTTAAAGCCATGATGATCGTTTTCTTGACATTTTTGACATTTGCTTATGTCAACTTGGTTGAACTGTAAAACATTATTACATTGAGGTTTTGAGTACCCTTCGCAAACGAGTGAGGAGACATAGACCTGATTTGCAGAACAAGTCTTGCATCCTTCACCAGGACAATGCTCCAGTGCAAACTGTACTGTATGTGAAAAACTTTTTAGTGAAATATGGGATCCCAGTGTTGGAACATCCACATTACCCATCAGAGCTGGCCCCATGTGATTATGAATTCCTCAAGGTGAATTTTGTGCTAAAAGGTAACCGATTTCAGCGTTAACCGTGCAAACCAAGCGACAAATTCTAAACATGCTATAGCAAACAATCTGCAGCAATAAGAAACTGTCGAAAACATTTTAAAACGTTGGATAAACATTATGAAAACATTTCAAATATGTAACTTTTATATTCCTATGCACAGTAAAGCAGGAACTGGTGAAGCACTGATATAGTGAAGAACTGTTTATTTATCAGGAGCACAGAAGAGAATGGTAAAAATAAATAAAATACACTCAGTATTTATACTAAGAGAGAACATTACAGGAATGTGGTTTGGGGCAACATGCCAACATTAAACATACTTGTTGTAATTAGGCAGTTAACATATTTGCATAAATAAAAAGAATGTCAAAAGGAATCTAATCAAGGTTGACCCTGGACAGAATGCAGGCATTTCTCTCTAACAGTAACTAAAACAATTCCTACATAGGATCCCAATACCAAAATAATAACGTTAATTAATGCAAATGCTCGCCATTTATAAGATACTTCCTACTCCAGAATCTCCCGTAACGATGTGTCTTATTGAAAAAAAATCTACGCTTTTTATGCGCTTTGCATTGTTTACTAAATATGCGTCAACGAATGCTTGAATAACCACCTGAAACATTTCGGTGTTACTTATAAACCTATCAAGGTCAGATGTGTGGTACTCTTAGCAAAGCACCAATCATTGATTTCTTCCTTTTGCAGCAGCTTGTCTGTTAGTTCTTAACAAGTCACTTTAGATGCCCCTTGCTTTAATGGTCTTTTCAGTGTTTATACCATTCGCGAGTAGTTTTCAGATTTAAGCAGTTTACTCATTATTACATTCATTAGATGGCACAGCTTTCCCAGGCTTGCTTTTTTCAAGATGGTTAGTCACACATGTTTACATCATTGCCATTAATTTATGATGATGTCAATTGTGCTAATTTCCTTGTTTACAATGTTTGTCAATTTGATCAGGGTTTTCTGGGGTTTCTGCATTTAAACCATCTTGGATTTCCCACATAATCCATAGCATCTGGCCAGAGTTCATATTTGTTATAAGTTCATTGGCTTACAATTGTTTGCCATATTGGTTTAATTTCTTGTTAAGTTTGGTTTCATATTGTCTAGTGTTTCTCAAATGATTCTGCTATTTTGTTGTACTCATTTTAAGTGTCAGACATAAAGAATGCCAGCAATGAAGACATTTTAACTCCAAGTACCTATACACATTTGACATTATTAAAGCCCTAGTGCTGGACCGTTTCAATATATTTTTGTGTATAGGTTTCCTGGTTACCAACCTCTTTCTGGGAGGTCATCGGACAGGCATTATTCTGACCATAGACTCATTTGAACCTTTGTGACTTGAAACTGATTTGACGGTGTTTTCTACTTTCCTTGAAGCCCTACACACACTTGACGCACTTTAGACGAATTTGTCTGCTAATGCACGATTTTATAATTTGATCATGAACACTGGTACCTGCGAGCCTGTTCATTACGGCATCGCCTGCTAAATATCTTTGGCATGTCAAACATACAGTTCACACCAGAGGGGAGAAATAAAATGATGGCACTTGCAAAATCTTGAAGGACCATTATTGCTTTGTATATTTCATTGTGACATGTTTTACAGGAGTCATCTTCCATGGAGAACCTTAAACCTTTTGCATGAACAGTGCATTGGGCCAAGGGCTAATTGGAGTTCTTAGCAATAAAGCCGGCTCTATAGAATCACTTGATATCTGCCGAATAGTCCTTTCTTTGGAAATAGCAAATGAGGCACGAAGGTGACACAGAAGTGGTCACAAATTTATGCCCTTGCATGCATTTACACTGTCACATCAAATACCAGAATGATGGCCAATTATTTTGCAGTTGCATACACATAGACCTATGTGCACGCATGCACTTATCGTTTGAGAATTTCAGTACACGGTTTAATCATCTTAACATTTCGGATAATAAATATAATTTTATATCTAAAATACTTTTTTGATTTTACTTTAATTTACGAAAAGAAGAATTGAGGTATTTTACATTGTTCACAGATGCTCGCATACTTTCTCTTTTTGTCAAATAAGTATCGGTACCAAATGATGTAATTTTGGTAAGGCCTTTGGTAAGAATGGGGTAAGGCCCAGGACTACATAATATTAATGAAAGCAAATATTTGTGTTTTCTTACATGTTATTTGAGACTGCTCTCTTCGAAGTCAATGCCCACGTGACAGAACAAAACATGGTGGACCAGGCCCGGGTGGACAAGTCCGAGCCTGATCCGCCATCCAGGTAGGACCTTCCTAGTCCTACCTTCCAGCGGGGAAAGGTCGGTGAGAGGCAAACAGGTATTATGGGAAATGAGAGAGCTCACGAGTTGGCTCGTGAGGCGGCCCTGATTCGAGTGGCCCCAAACTACGACCTAGTGCCCATAAGTTATGTCAAGGCACGTCTCCGCAGCACCACATACACAGAGTGGCAGAGGCTCTATGAGACGCAGGCCCTTGCTTCAGGGGCTGCAGGCAAATTTCACTTGACCTACCAACTGCCCACCCTCACCACAGCTTCTGCAATGCATGCATCCAGGCAGCCGCAATTCTTAACCATGCAATTTCTCAGTGGCCACGGAGGTTTCCGTGCACACCTTTATCGATTCCACGTCATTCTGAATGCTTCCTGCTACTGCGACCCAGAGATCCCGCAAACAGCCCTCCACATCCTCACCGATTGCGAGGCCCTTATTGAGAAACGCCATCGTTGTGGAATAATGATCAATGCTCACCGGGCCTCACAACTCCTGGGAAAGGACATGTATTGGCAGTTCATGGAGTTGGCCCTACGCAAACTGGTGAAGTTAAATCGAAACCAACACGATGAATGCGTCCACTTAACCTCAAGTCTCCTCTAGATGCAGAATACTTTATCGATCCTTGCAGTTTGCTCACCACCACACTCATAATCGTGGTCACTATCTCCTAACACTTGCTAGTTCATTCCTGCACTCAAACATCCTGGTGGAGTATGAAACATCACCATCCCATCATACTCAACCCTACATCCCATATATAATAAACCCATAGTAAATGCAAATTTTCGCCTTGCACAAATGTACTCTGTAAACCACACCTCGTCATTCTCCTCATCGTCACCAACATCTTTGTCAATGTTTGACACTGTCTGTTTAATTGTCGCCGTTTCCTTGGCCATGCTGACGCCAGCGATGGCCTTGTGTCATCATCATCAATGTGTCCTCACATGTCATCGTCATCACTGTGTCATCACCTGTCTTGTTCTGCATCCTGATCAAATTGTATCTGTCTGATTGATTCTAACCTTTTTTCTTGTAGTTACCTGATTGTTCAATCAATACCGTGCTACGTATCACTAAATATCGTTCTCACTCAAATTGCGACCAAATCAAACCTAGACCAACCAATACTGCTAACATACATTTCAATTGCATCAACTCAATTATGTTCTAATTCCATACATCAACTTCTGTATTCCAACTGATTGCATTGTACTTGCCGTTCTTTTTTCTGTCTTATATTATCTGCACCTATCTGACATTCTATATCGATGCCTTTAATGCCACCACTACTAAATTCTGTATCAAATAGTGGCATCTTCCCTACCAAGGAGGGAACAATTCTCGGGGGAAAAAAGTAAGTATTAAGTGAAGAAGAAATCAAAATCTAAAATTGGATTAAGGGGTAGCAGTACCTAAACCAAAAATCATCTTAACTCTATAGATGGTGCTGTCTTTCGCCGGTTTAATTCCCATCAGGATTACCGTTTCCATAGAAACCGGTGCCAAACGTAGGGCAAAAAAAGGGGAAGAATTTCTAGTTTGGTAGGAGCCTTAGGGTATTTTAAAATATTTTAAACACTACTTTGCTAAGAACATTAGGGGTGTTTAGTTATTTGCAGACATGATAAGGGCAGCCCTGGGCAGGGATTAACTGGTTAACTGTACACATGTGTGAAATTTTGGGGTCTGTTTGCGTACCCCTATAGAAAATCCATTTTTGGTGTAAAACATTGGAATGTAACAGATATTCTTTATTTTAAGTGGCAGGAAGATATATATCTTTTATATTATTGAATGAATGTAGTTTAAATAACCAATAAATTAACTACTTTTAACTTGATGATGTTTGGAAAACCGAATACTATACTTTTATTGAATTTGTCACATTTAAATTCAACCTGGCATTGGCAGAATTTTATCATAAATAAGGCAAAATAAGAAAATTAGAATATAATTCTATGCATGTACCTTTGATAAATGTAGTCTCATTTCTGAGATTAATTTATATCAGATGTGTATGTTTTGGTTCACTGTAAATTTTATAGCTTGTGCATTTTATTTTTAATGATACTGTCACCATGAAAATGGTTGAAACTGTCATTCAAACACATTTTCTGATTTATGTTAAAATAAACTGAATACGGAGTATTTATTTTACATTGTAAAAACCACTTAATTTATTTAAAAATGATCGCGTACACTTTTATACGTGTACACAGTATAAAGTTACAATTAGGAAATAAGCGAATGACTTATGTATAGGACAGAAAATAGCTGTAGTTTTCTGAGAACAATTTTTCCCATACAATTATATGAATACATTCCACATATTTTATAATCTATGCTGACAGAAGTATGTGTACCCAATGAATATAGTTTTCACTAGAAACAAGATGTCCAAATAATTTCTATGAAATTTGCTCTGGAAATTCAGTTTGATGCAGATTTGCTTTCTCCCCTTTCTTTGAAAATCGGCCTCCTTTGATTCTAATCCTCTTAATCCCTGAGCCCTAGGCTAATCCAGCACTGCACATTAACCCCTCCAATTACAAGCTTAAAATACTGGAATGTGGACAGAGGAATGTTTCTGCTTTATAAGTGGGTCAAATTTTCCAAAAATATATAAAATTTAAAAAAAGTTGTACTAGCAAGCAGCTTGATCATGCTATAATACAGATATCAAAGTAAGTTTTAATGCATTGACATGTTGTGGATTTTATGGAGGGCATAATTTATTTTCCACACCAAATGATAGTGCGCTGTAATTCTTATAATTCTTAAAAATCGGCCCCAAAGCGCTTAAAGTCAACTGTGCTGCCATCTAACGACGAAAATTAGCAACGGAAAATGATTAATAAAACAATTTATTGTAAATATATGGTAAATGTCATATTTTGCAAACATAAATGATGCCCTCAATAACAAATGACATGTGATGGGACAATTTTTTATTTTGAAATTAATTCATCAGGGGCCAATCCACGTGGTTGGTAAGTTTTTACCATTGTTGGTATGGAGGTACTGCTCCCCCTTAAGCTGGGGTTAACACCCATAGAAAAAAAAACTAAAAAAACAACCCGTACAAACCTGGGGCCATCGTCGGTATGGAGCCGTGGCCACTGTAGAGGGCACTGCTCTCTTATAATGGACCCACATATCAGACAAATATTTTTAAGTATGAAATCATCACATCTATTGGACCTTATCTACTTCATATATTAAACTCCTCATCCTACTTCAAAAGTGAGTACATTTTCCGGCCACTACACTAGGGTTCATTACTACCATATGGTTTTGTGTATCTTAAAGTGCGGTCTGGTGCCACCTCAGTCTTTGTATTTTTTAGTGTTTTGGTTCCTTCAACAGTTCCAGTGTTCGGTGTTCTGTGTTGTTGGTGTCCTTCGTCGGCCTTCTTCTGTTCAGTGTTCACTTTGGTCATCTTCATTATGGGAAATACCTCAGATGACGGTATCTAGAACTTCTTGGACCTGTTGGACATACCGCATTTTACAGACTACAAGACGCACCTTTATTTTTAAGCATTTTTTTTTTTTAAAAAGTGCGTATTATATATAGTCAGAGTATAAGACGCACCTGAAATTTGGGAGGCAATTTTTTGAAGAAAAAAGTGTCTTATAGTCCGTAAAATAACGTACATGCTTTTGGACAACCGGGGATAACACAACTAGATTGTTGTTTTCTTTTTTGCCTTCGGGTTTCCGACTGTTCTCCTAACTAAGAAATTCATGGAGGTGATTTTGGGCAGTATTGGGTCCTTTATTGGCAGATGCCCTGAAAAGCAGAGTCCGCCAGTAATTGGAGATGTTTAATACAGTAGGACATTTTGACTTCGAGCCGTAACCACTGTAAAGTGGTCAGTGCCTTTTATCCACCTTAATTCTTATTTTTATTCCCCAATTCCCTTTCTATATTACTATATTTACTATATTGTATCAGACATTATCTATCGGGGATCCACATATATCACTACATATTGGAACCATCACCCTCTTTATATTCAAAATGTAAGTAAATTTTTTGGCTATCAGTGGCATAGCTCTTAATAGCCATTGCAAATTTTCAATGTCGCAACGATGATTGATGAAAATCTAACCATGATGGACAAGTACGTGTGTTGGACATTGTGACCCAAAATGAAACATGCAAATGCTCTGTGAACAAGAATGTACTTATCGACAAAGTATGTGCATCTGATAATGAAGTGGATCCAGTCTCCCACCAGGGGGAGCATGTCATCAATAATGATCTAAAATTAAAAAGATTTGTTGGATTCAACAATAACGTTCTTCAGTGAAAATGCATACTTTACACACATGAAAAAATTAAGTTTCATGCTGTTTGTTTGTTTTTAGCCGAGCTAGCTACTCGGCACCCCCTTTTTTGACCATGCTTTGGCCCAAAGTCTAACGTTGCTTGCATTTAAACATAGTTCTCGTATTAGTCATGACTATGTCTGGGATATTTTGATATTGCCGTGGCAACATCTGCTAAGTTGCCATGAGATTATTTCGCACATTCCAATTACTGTATTAATTTTCTAACCTTTATTAAAACGGTTCTAATTAAAGGACATACTCAAAAACACTATCTCGTGCATGTTTTGTTTAGCTCCCCATACTTTAACAAAGGAAAAAAATTGACACTGGTTCAACATTTTCAAGCAGAAACCCAGCTTCCTTCCACAACAACCTTCTACAAATAATTGTATAAGGATTTCCGGCACCACAAGACTTAGCATGTCTGGCCATGCGATGATGGAGTCTTCAAGAGTTAAGTCTTGTTGATGTAGTTGGTCGTTAGGATTGTTTTGGGCCTTTGCAGCACATGTAGCGAGCCGGTAGATTAGCCATATTGTTGGTATGTGGATCTCGGTTAGGATGAAATGGATTAAGGGAGCAGGGCTGATATGATCAATAGAGGGTGATTTGGTTTTTGTGGCCACTACTCCTGGGTTCTGGCAAGAGAATGTTAATTGGTGCCAGCCCCACGGAGTGATGTTACAGAGGCTACAGTTAATTGGGGAAAGAGGTGGAGGAAGCCATACTTGGTGGGAACGCTGTTGGGGTCTATTCACATGTGATATATGAATTTGTTTGGGAAAAAAGGGATCTTAAGTTGTATGTAAGGTTGCAATGAGTGGTTTAAGACTAAGTGAAGAGTAAGGGCAGTCAGAAGCAGTTATTCTGTCCGAGATGGATTTTCTAAAGACATTGGTCTCATTTTCGAGGGTCAGACGTCTACATAAAAATATTTAGGGAAGGGTGAAGGTTGACAGAGAAGTAGAGTTGGAAAGGTGTGTAATAGTTAAGGAAAAACGTGTCATTTTTATATGGAAACAAACTGGTATATCTTTCAATACAAAATGATTGGCAAGAAATTTAAAGGCATTGACAGAGACAGGGTCTCAATGCAAAGGTAATGGTCCAAAAACTTGTATAATATTTGATATGTCAAGGAATACTCTAGACTCATCAGACTCCAACAAAATATCGGTTCCAGCTTTAATGGCAAGGAATACAAACAAAGACAAAATAAAGTGCAAATACGCAAAAACACCTAGTCCTAATTGAAATATGCCTAAGGGCCAGTCCAGGGTGATAACCTCTGGAGAGGCTACACACATACCAACTAGGTCATCCAACTGGCTGACCCGAAGAGCAGTGAAGTGCCGTGCCGAAGAGCAGTCCAGTCCATGTGAAGTTGAACAGGACTTACATGAGAAGGCGCAGAAGAGGCAGGTGACAAAGGAACTGGACTCACCACAGGTGTAGGATGTTCCCAAGGTGCCAGATTTGGAAGTTACGGTGTATCTAAAGGTGATCCTGGTGACGGAGGCGGGCTGTCGAATTTGCCTGGAGCCCACAGGATAAAAACTGGTAGAGGCTGATTTGTGGTTTAAGAAAGGGTGTTTGTAATAGATTAGTCAGGGGAGTAAGGCGTTGGAGGGCTGACTTTTGGGGATAAGGGAGAGGTTGTGCGGGATGAGGTAGGTTTAACGGTGTGTGGGTTGACAATGGGGGTTTGTGTAAGGGATGGGCAAACCTGCTTTGAGCATAATATACAGATGAATTGCAAATCTGGAAACATTGGAGATGATTACTTAGTCTGCACTGCAATGGATACTTTGGAGATATGAGATGTGGCTACAGAGAAGCGTGGAGGGGCAGAAGTTGGTCTAAATGATGCCACCTTATTAAACGATTTGCTGAAGCTAGGTGGGTGTGATTGTTTGAAGTGTTTACGGACTTCAGGAAAGGGGAGACATTTGCGTACTTAAAGTTTGTTGATTTTCTTTTTGTCGACATACTTAGGGCATAGCCAGACGGGATAAGCCTCCTTGCAGTCAGGCCGGTTTGTCTTTGCATACTAGACCGTGAACTGGTTTGCTTCAGTGGCCCCATAAAGCTTTCGATCTGCATGCCTGTTGAGTGTGTCCGAAGCCCTGCAGTTGAAGCAATGCATAGGGTTTGGTATGTAAAGTCAAATTTGCAGGCACAGGTAGGCGAGCATCCATGCTTGGGGAGTTTGGTGAGTGTGAAGGTTTATATGACAGTTGATGTGGGCTTTATTGAGCCATCTTGTTTTCATGTGATGCAGCACACAGAATACACATTTTGATTGGATAAGTAGTTGGTTAGTTCTTCGGCCGTAGAATACAGTAGTCGAAAACGGCTAAAACTAAACAAAATACAATAAGAACTAAATGCAAGCTAATAACTTTAAAACTTGGAGCCCCTTTTTCGGAACAATTTAAATAAAGTACATGTAGAATTAGGAGCTGTATAAAAATCTATTATAAAAGGAATTATGTTTTAAATATATTCAGGAATCTAAATCTAAAAGGAATCTAAATGCTCAAATAATATTGATCACATAAAAATTATATTCAAAGAAAAAATTTTAAAATGAAGTTAGTGTACTGTGCTGCTGTAAAAAAACATTCTACAACCGAGGAATACCAAAAATCAGCAATTCATCATTCTACAACTGAGGAATACCAAAATCCAACAAAAGGTTCGAAAAATCAGCAAATTCATCACGTTTCTTCAACGGAAAAAGTGCACAGAATAATCAATTCTTCAAGCTTCTTCAGCAAAAAAAGTTTGAAAAAATCCACCATTTTTCAAGTTCCTTCAACAGTGAAAGTTCCTTCACATTACGCCTACAGTGAGGAGTATTGCATGTAACACACCTGTATTCATATTTTAAATAAATATTGAAAAGAAGAGAATTGTTAGCTTTAAAAAACCAAATTATCATTTAAGAATCAATGAAACAAAACCTAACATTTTGTGCCTGTAAATTAGATAAAATACTTTTAAAAATTGTATTTACTTTTGAATTTCACCTCTGATTTAAAAAAAATAATGTAAACAGTGTTGCAACAAAAGAAATTAATATAAACATTTTTAATGTACTTTGCAAATATGTGAATTTTTATTTACAAAAAAAAAAATAGAATAATTTTGAACTACTTATTTTTCAATCTGATCCTGGCTTAATCATTTCCGTAATAATCTTACCCCGTCCAATAGGAATTAAAACATCCTAACAATGTGAGTGTTTACTTCTCACTTTATTTAAAAACCCTAAGTTACACCTTTTTGAAGAATAATTAAAGGGGGAGTGGGTAACAGTTCTTACCAAATCAGCGTTTTCTTCAGACATAACCTACCCTCACATGAAAGAATTTAATAAATGGAACCTGGCATTGGAGGCCAATTTTTAAATGTAATCATAAGTAGGGCAGTTTATTTATTTCACAAAATTGCAGTATTCAAAATTCTATTTTTTTGACATTTTAATACATATTGATAATGCAAAAAAACAATACCTGTAACAATTTTTGCCTCAAATTTTAGCATTTATACCAAGTTTCTAGACAATATTCAAATTGGGAACCTTTAGTTCAGCTAGAAACTCCTTTAAATTATACCAATACAGCCAAGATCTCTATCAATCGAACGGTTCAAATTTATTTATTGTTACACTACTCTCACTGGCCCGATCGAGTTAAAAGTTATAATATGTGAGAATCGGCACACTCCAAAGCTACTTCTTCACTGCATTGAACATTACACATTGATTATAAAACATGCATACAACATACATACATACATTCAAGAGAAACCGGAAACATTGTATTCTTGAACATGTTGAAGAATGCTGACCTGTCTCTATCAAAATGTTCAAGAATCCATCAACAAACTCATCCAGTTAACGGCGCTTCTACAAAAGGCTGTGTATGAGTCACGAGGTTGATCACGTGGCTTGGCTGAGCATGAGCAGTAAATTGCAACATTTTTCCCTTTGATCCGGAAAGCCTCACGAGCAATTGGAAAAATGTTGTATAAACATCGTTTTTGGACCAAAAATGCGTCATAAGTTTGCACACATATGATGGTAGGCACACATGTTTCTCGCTATTTGTTTCTGCATACCAAGTTCAAAAACATTTTTGTCGAATGTTCAACGCAGTGGAGACGCGGCTCAAGGGTTATGGGATCTAAACCAGTCTGTAAATTAGAAAGTAAGTTTTACATGGGAGCAGCAATCACCTCTGCACAATTAAATAAATATCTTACCATTTTGCCATTTTCTATTAGCCTTTCAGATTTTTAAGCACTTTTTCCACACATCACTGTGGTATGCATGCTAGGCTAGAACACAAGTTGCAGGATTGAATCCCTATAGAAATACAATGTAGGTTTTACATTAAAAAATACTTCAACTGTGTCATTCAAACAATCCAAACAATTTTTGTCAGCATTTAAGAAGGTTGTGAGGTGCCAGTGTAGTAGTGCATGCATGGAGCATGTCGTGAAGTGAACATATTGAAGTCAATGAATATTCTTGCAACTTCAACTTCCATAAAATACAAGGTTGAAACAATCATTATAAATGGAGGTGAGCAAAATAGCGTAATTTATGAAAGCGTCACAGTGAGATTTATGTAGATGACGGGGTTAGAACATCTATGGTTGAACTTGAAACCGCTTCATTTAATTGTTTAGAACACCAACTCCAAAGGATGAGCCTTTATCGCCTACCAGGAAATTTTGCCTATGAGTGACAACTTCCACACTCTTTTAAGGGATCTTTAACGTGCAATAATCTACATGGGACGTCGATTTATACTATCAGCTGAAAGAGCAGTCACCCGACCTAGACCAGGGAGTGAATCCCGCATCTTAAGATCGAGTGGCAAGCTAGTAATACTCGACCGCTAGTGTCAGCTCATAGACTGTTGACGAGCGCATGGTTGTCTGCAACGTGCAGTGTTCTGGTGATATAAACACCATTGACATTGAAACATCTCATGCCCACTTCAAAAGTTACGCTGCATGTGTGCACCGCCTATGTCATATAGACATTGTGCCATCCCCAGTGGAAATTCCAATATACCAATACCCACATAACCAATTACATTGGAATTGGTATAGTGGTATTTGGGACTATTGGTATATTTGTAATTGGCACCAATATAGTATACATATTGGTATCATTGGCAATTGTTATATGGGTATTGGCATTACATTTTATATTGGTATCATTGGCAATTTTTATATTGGTATTGGCATAACATGTTATATTGGTATCATTAGCAATTGTTATATTGGTATTGGCATAACATTTTATATTGGTACTTACATATTGGTAGTTAGATATTGGTATCATTGGCAGTGGTATATATATGCTGGCATTCTGGTATGCTATATAACAGCTACATAATTGGTATTCATTTCACATAAATGTATTTC
>JAQGAE010002931.1:0-16143 GCA_034696685.1 Julus scandinavius | reverse complement strand
CAAAATGATAATTAAGGCAATGCATGCTTTCCATGCCACAGGTCCCAGGCATCCATCTGCTTACAGAGGTGCAATTGAGAAAATGATGGGAGAAGGTAAAAGGAGGAACTACAGGTCAATGCAGAGATCAAACACATATTCGAATTTGGACAAAAAAGATTGCTGCCACTTATTACACAGACCTGAACTAAATAATTATGCTGATAATCAAGATCACAATAATCCATCACAACGATGTTCTCGGTGAAATGTGCATTCTGCTCTTCCAGATCACTACTGTTTCTAATGCCTTTGATAACTCTGAAGCCAAATTTGTAAAATGCAATTCTTATTTCACCTCCAATTCTGTACAAGAATTTCTACAGTCTTGTATGAAACATTACCGATTTGTCATGCCATGTTGCATAATTAATGCTAAAATCTTATTACATCATTCTATGGCATCATTTTCCATCAAATTAGCTTTCTTGTCAAGTAGACAAAATTAATATTTGCTAACAAATTTTCCTGAAATTCCACAGACACAGTAAAAGAAAATGTAAATGTCCTAAGGTTTTAAAAAGCTACACTTTTTTGGAATAACTAATACGCTCGCGGTTTGACGATTTCTATTGTCGAGTCAAAAAATTGTGCGACTACTGCAACAAGCTTCGAAAACCTATTTCTAGGATGATTACCGGGATTTTTGGCCCTGAATTCTAAAACTCCAGAACTGACTGTATGCCTAATTGTACCTAATTCCCGAATAACTGCAATCGCAGATGGACTGGCACATCCATCGGCTGGACGAAGATTCAGGAATGATGCAGGCTAAGGGACGATTCAAATTTGAAAGATAAATTAAAAAAACTGTCCACGCCAATGTACGGAATAATCATGTGGGCTAGGGTCTGGGTGCCACTGATATGGACAAAACATCCACTATCAGCAATGATGAGTTTTCATATCAAAAAGTCGACGCACACTTAGAAACACGTTTACATGCAACGATAAGCAACTGCTAATGATGGCTAAAAGCCCATTTGCGTAAATGCTTACGCCTCTGCTATCGAATGTCTACGTGAGCTTAGATACTACTGTATACGTGAGAATCGAGCATACGCGATGCCAGCTTTTAAAACATAGTAATCGGCTTTCGCGTCTCATGGGCGAACCAAAAACACGTGCATAAGCTGGCAATAAAATATCAAGCTTTTGCCCCACATTTTTATCTGTATCAAAACATTCGTTTTTCTCCCTACTTTCTCAAACTTATTTTTGTGCATATGGAGTACTGACAGGGAGCAGACTAAATTTTAAGAAGCTGCAGCCAGGGTACAGCGCCAGTCTTCTCAACAATGAAACAGTGCTTTTTAGCATGTAATAAAAGCTTAGTTCACATCAGAAAAATTCGCGACATATTTACAGGAACTATAAATATGGGTCATATGGATGATGGAGAGACGGTGATGCTTGTTCAGTTTTGGAAGTCTTCCACATCCTTAATATGCATTACATATAATTAACTTTTTTCATCTAGACAATTACTATATGGTCTTAATGTTGCGTATCCATGTGCACACGTTACATGCGTGAACAATGATACTAAATCGAAGTAGATAAATAATTAAAAAAAGACTAAACGGAGAGTAGATACAATTTAAATAATTAATCATAGCACATAGTATAAAAATTAATAATTAACTCCAAAACTCCACAACAAACCCGCTAAGCGTCATTTCCTCTTATTAGACTACAAACATGAAGCGTAATTAATCTAAATGTGAGCTAGTCTTCAACCATTTTCCAATGTGTTTAAGGACCAAACATTGGTGTAGAATCATGCTTCAACAACGGGTATTTGGGTGAAATCCATTAGGAACATTAAATTAAAAGTTAAACACGCAAAAGAGTTAAAATACCTTATAAGGTATTTTATAACCTCTGCTAAAACCAGAGGTCACCCGTTTTTAGCAAAAATTCTTATCATAAGAAATTATCTGTTTGCAATAATCGAATACCAACACAAGCCATTGCTGTCCCAATTCAAATAATTTACAGTGGTTTAGTATCATCACTACTTCAAACCTTTGTCCATTGAACAGTTTCTCAAAACGATCTATGCAAAACATCACATTCCAATATGTCATAATCTACATATGCCAGACAAAAATTACATTCTGTAGTATTAAGAGTTCTTGTTCTTAACATTCTATCTAACAGTATCAAGTTTTGAGACTTTCAGATCGAGAGATTTCCTTCGAGGAACTTTCTCGGTTGCACTGCCTAACCCTAAATGCCCCAAATAAATTTTTACATTTGATTTCAGTTTGCAATGGATACGACTTGGTAGATTTTCCATTCCTATCTGGCATACATTATTATTGATTTTTAAAGTGACCCACACTAGGAACCTTTTTCATGACACGATAGCCAACATCGAAAAACAAATACTTTGGAAACCGCTCACCAAAACAGTGTTGTAAAAACAATACTTTTCGTAACATCTGCTCATCCGTAACTTGCGTAATTCAACTCTCAAAGGAAATTAGCAATTTTTTAATGCATCGAAGTTCACAAATCGTAGGTGTCACATAAATAACTATGGTATTAGATTTTGTGCTGCAGTAATTGACAGGCTGTTAGACAAACTAGAGAATTGCGTGCTACCTCTCCTGCTAGAACCTAGGAATGCTTATAAACTAGCACTGGCCAAACACTGAAGGGAAGGAACTTGCATGCAGCTCTCCTAGATCTTGAGAGAAAAACAAAATTGCGCTCGGGTTGGAATGCACAATGCATACAACAATCGCGTTCTTCGTAGCAATTCTAAAAGGGGATTCTCCAGACATGTAAATCTCTGGTTGATGCAGTTTGCTTGACTATGAAGTAACAACCACAAACGCTGAATGATGCATTACATGTGGCTATTGACTCAGGCAATCTGACGCTATGAATTTCTCCAACTTTTTCAGGAGACTCAAAACACAAAACGGAAGCTTTTCCTTAGAAGTCAGAAGTTTTCCGCAAGCCGTATCATTCTATAGATTATCCGGCAAATTAGCTCGGCCAAAACAAGAATACACAGAAGCCCAATCCCGTTTAACATCTCCGTGCAAGCTCGCCGTTACCTCAGTCGAAAGAATTTAGCCGTGGCCCATTCTTTATGCCAGCACTGAGACATGACCCGATTCGGGTCATACAAGTCCATGGCACATGCACCTCATGTATCTTTCATGGATACACAGGCGAGTGAAGGGAAATCCATGCAAGCCCAACTGTCTTAACCATCCAATGAAATAAATGTCGTGGAAAAACGCAACACTACAAGGGAACTAATATCTAAATACGGTAAAAAAGGTTAAATGGTGCATTAGACGCGAGAACAACTGAACATGCGTGCGAGAATTCAACGAACTCATTTAACAAACGCTACGGGTCAACAGTAAAAAAAAAAAAAAAAGCTACAGAAGAGTCAGTTTGCCTTAATTTACAAAGCCACATGTAAGGGCTAAATGCGCACACGGTGCTCACTGTCAAGTAACGTCGTATCGGTGTGGAGTGACC
Organism: Julus scandinavius; assembly: GCA_034696685.1. NCBI lineage: Eukaryota > Metazoa > Arthropoda > Diplopoda > Julida > Julidae > Julus > Julus scandinavius. The sequence goes on along the minus strand of JAQGAE010002931.1, from coordinate 12,597 downwards.
ATGATTAAAGCACAATTTTTAATAAATACGGCCAAAATATATGCATCTGCCGCCAGTCTCCCGTGTTCGAGGAGGCCGGAAGCGCACAACACATTCACAGTGTGCCTACATACGATAAAGGGGTGCACGTTATATAGTAGTAGCGGCGCCCTTTGGCGTCATGAAGCAAACCTGGTTTATGAAGGGGCAAGATGACCTTTGAATATCACAAGAAAAATAACTTAGCTGTGCACAATGCATTCTTCGTGTCCGTACATACTGGGAAGAAGAAAATAAAACCCTAGCCAGTGAAGTGGTAGAGAAATGATGGAGGCCGATGGCATTTTGGGCGCACCAATGTGGTCTAAAAAGAAGCGTAATTAAGTACACGTCAAGAGTAAGAATAACGGGATTCGTGGCGATGCATGAACAACAACAAGGTTCCCCCACAAATAAAATATTCAACTTCCCTGACTTTTCCAGGTTTTAAAAACAACCTGACCAGCTCAAACTACCTTAATATTGTAAGTGCTAAAGATAAAAGCACAAAAATCGGATTTTTAATCCTAAAAAATGCAATTTTACTGCAGAAAATTTGAATTTTAACTGGCAAAAAATTACATTTTTACCACAGAAAATCGGATTTTTAAACCAGAATAATCGAATTTGTAATTCCGTTCAAAAATAGCCAAAATAGAACATCACTAGTAGAAAACCTATTAAGGCTAATGACTTTTTCCCTCATTCTGTTCATATGGTGTACAAAGTCCAGCTAATTCATTTAAGCGTTTAAAAGTACAACAATTTTTATATTAAATTTCCCTGACTTTTTCCCAAATATTACATTTTTCCCTGACATTTCCAGGTCATTCCAACTTCCCTGACTATTCCAGGTTTTCCAGTTGTGGGGGAACCCTGAACAAAGCAATCTGCAAAATCAATTCGGAATCACTAACCTTCAAAACGACCCAAATTTCTGACTAATTAGAAGAATGCACTTTATTCCCCTTCTCGATGGCCTCCGCGGATCGCCACCGGATGCCTAAATTTAAGTTAAAAATTGATAAATAAAAAACTTTCGTTACAACTTTCCCAATTTAAAAAACCTTAAATTTTACTCACGGTCTTTCAGGATTATTCATGCCGCTTCGAATGACCGTCTGTCCGGGATTGTGGTGCTGCCCGGGGCGAATAGGTTTAGCTGAAACAACGAGAAACGTTCAAATACACAGTCGAAATTAACGGTTTAAGAAGAACGAATTTTAACCACATTTCGGAATGTGCGTATACCGATTTGTGCCATGTGACCTCTTCGTGCAAGGTTCTTCTGGCGAACAGCCTCTTTGATTCGATCCACTTCATATTGGTATCTTTAAAATCGGATGACGCGAATACAGAGTTTAGCACCAAGAAGTTTTCACCGAACAATAAAATCATCGAACGGATTAATGCAACATACCGCTTCCGATCTCGCATAGCTCCTTCTTTTGCATCTTTCAATGCAACTTCCAGCGATTTCACTCTTTCCATCGTAGCCCGCAATCGTTTCTCCAGTTTGGGTAATTCGCATCGCAAATCGGCATTATCCCTTACCAACTGTGAGGATAAACATAAATTTGAATTCTGCTTTTCCAAAGAAGATTCAATGAATTAACAGAAATTCCAAGATCAAAATTTTACAAATATGGCATGATAGTTAGCAAAAATGTTCATGCACATTCAAAATAAAGAATTTTTTTAGTAATTCGTCTTTAAATTAAAAAAAAAAATCATACATATGCAATTTCAGGTTTTGCAATTTATCAGTTACAATTTTACCTGTTTGTGAACTTTGGTCAACTGATCCAAATTATTCTCCAAGAAAGAGATCTTTTGCTTTTGTGCCAGACTTCCACCTGTGTCCTCAGAGTCATCCCCAGTGACAGACTATAACGGATAATGCAGTCTATGAGCGTAACGTACCAGAAAAAAATTGCACAGAATTTATGCGAACATTTGCAAACCTTTTTCACTCTGCTCTGAATATCTTGAACGAATAAGCGACGGAGGTTATGCAGAGTTTGCAATTCCTTGGCCACAGTTTCTTCCAAGCCTTTGAGATCCTGGTGTGCTTGCTCACGACGATCGCTGAGCAATCTAAAATAAGACACAAAAACTCAACAAGTTCAGCAATCCAAACGCATATTTGTTTTCAAAAAACATAAGATTGATAAAATTGCCCTTACTGAAGTTCATGCAATCTAGCACTCTTTTCATGTTCTTCCTGTTTGAGTTTTTCGTAGTCTTGTTGAAGTCGCTCTTGTGCTAAGGACAATTCTTGATTTTTGCTGAAATTGTACAAGAACAAAATAAGCACAACAGTGTTAGTAGCATAATCGTTAAAAAGGATAGTACAAAACTTACTCTCTCAGATCATCGATAAGCTGCTGTTTTTCGGCAATTTCGTCTCGGAGGGTCGCCAGCTGCTTTTGATGCGCCTCTCTGTGCTTTTCGATCTGCTCTTCAAGAGCTTCTTTAATTTTGTTAGCCTGCTCTTTCTCGCTCTCCTTTTCCTGCGAAGCCATGCGATGCATTTGCTCTGAAATATTACAACAAAATATCTCAGTAAATTAAAAAATAATTAAGCAATCACCACTATGCCTCTTATGTTTCTATGGCATCCAGATCAAAGAAACGCAATATATAATAATTCAACAATCGAATTACATCGGATTAATTTTAAGCATCACATAACTGAGATTTGCAAAAGGAACTTTTAAGAATAAAGCGTTTCCAAAAAATTGTCCTCTGATATATTATACAAAAGTTAAAAATAAATTCTGAACGTTTCGTAATATATTTTCAAGGCAATTTTTTAAAAACTTATTCATGCTTTGACAATGTTTTCAATTTTCCTTATGCTAATAACAGCAGTCGCAAAGGAATAAATAAATTATAAAACGTGTCGATCTGTGCGCTGATAACCGACTAACGATAAGGCAATGCAGTACCATAAATAATTCCTACAAATGATAAACATTTGATCACAAATGCTCGAAAGGAACAAGACAAGAACTGAAAATAAGAATGACACAAACAGGCGACATCCAAAAAAAAAGAATGTCACACTAGACGTAACCAAATTCCTAACGCTTAATTGTGATGCGGCGCACTCCAACAGAAGCAATGATGTAACAAAATAATCATGCATTGGACCACAATGTCAAATAGAAAACAATATTCGACTGACGTAGTTTAAATACAATACCTTTCAAGGTAGCTTCCAATCCATTTAGAGCTACAGAATAGAAAAGTGGTTACGTCAAATGCTAAATTTGCAGCGAGCCGCATTACATTCTTAGCTTTGCAACCTTTTAATAAACGAAACGTCTTTCAAAACATTTCGACAAATGGAGAAAAAAAAAATCCACTAAAAACAATTTAAAAAAAAAAAACACAAAAAAAAACACTAGATCTTTGGCAGCATTATCACATGTCATAAACATTTACAAAACTCCGAAGTCACAGAAATTACATAACTCGAACTGACCTGCTGCTTTCAATTTTGCACATTCTTCGTTTAACGAATCGACGGATTCTTCTAAACTGCGCTTTTTATTTTCCACATCCCGCATGGATTCAGACAGCGTCTTCATCTTTGCTTCATGCTTTTTGAAAAAAAAACAAAAAAAAACAATCATGTTACGATGGTAGTACAACAATTTTGAATAAAGTTGTTCTTGAAGGAAACCTGTTCCTAAAATAGCTCCGATTTCTGATTATTAACTTATTTTTTATAACGAAGTACTGCAATGAATACTTCAATTAATATTATTAATATATAATATGTTGGAATCATATTAAATTTCAAATTTCCTTTAATGGAATCCAGGACATTTGCTATCGAAAAAGAAACTTAATCGAAAATATATCCATGATTCATATGGCCTCTAAGAACCTAATTCGGATACCGTAACAATATCGAAGGCTTAATCTTATTTCTTTCTCATAAAGTGAAGTCTACCTGCTGCAGAATATGTTGCATCGACTATCAAGTTCACAAACCTGGCTAATAAGAAGTCTGCAATCAGATAGATCCTTTTCACTTTCTTCGATTTTCTTATTGGAATCTTGCTGGTACGTCTCCAGATTCTGACAGCGTTGGGCCAGCGCCTTGATTTCAGATTTCATTTTGCTAATGTATAGCCGTGCTACGGTGAACTCCTCTTCGATTTTTCCATTGACATCGGCCGATGGCTAATAACAAGACATAACGGAGGCATGTCAAAAAAACATCAAAGGCATTCATTGTAATTGCTAGATAAGAACTTAAATAACCTTCATGTCCACTGTATTACTGCCAAGAACGACACCGATTTCACCCAAATCCTTAAGTAAGTTAGTAAGCATTTCGGTGACACGCTTTCGCTGGTGTTGCGTACTATCTCGCACAGTCTGCAATTCGCTCTGAGCCGAGCTTAGCAGAGTAAGTTTTTGGGAAAGCTCCTCTCCAATCGTTTCGCACTCTTTGCTTTTGCTTTCAGCCTCATGAGATTTCTGGTCGTAGTTTACAGCAAGTTCTTCCAATGCCTGTAAAACCTCCTTTACTTCCTCTTTAGCGGATTCGTTTTCTTGCTGAATACGTGTCATCTCTTGCTGCAAAACTTCATAGTCACGACGTGTTGAGGTTATCAACTGAAAATTAAAAAAATCGGTTACTAAAATTTACGTATACATCAACATTATTATTTTCTATATTTCTAATTCAGATTACGGTTGTCGAGTATATTTCACGTTAGACATTATAATAAAATGCAACTAAATTTCTGCCAAGAATCCTCAACAATTAATTCTTAACACTCAAAATTAATACAAGTTTATAAGCTAATATTTTGGGTGCAATATGCCAAATTCAGTATCCAAATGCTCAATAATTTGAAGCAAATTGCATTGAACTACAAAACAGTTTGACATACCTCCTCTTGCTCAAGCATTTGCTCTTTCATCTTCTCAATCAACTGTGACTGTTGGTTTATTTCTTCATCCTTCTCATCTAATTGTGCATATAATCGAACTCGTTCATCTTCGAACTTCAGCCTTTCCTCGTTGGACACCGGCTCGGCAGAAACGACTGGTAGCACGGCAGTTGGAATAATTTCAATGACACTTTGGCTGGGTGTAATAACCTCCGTGTCGTTAAGGTTAACTTGTTCTTCGGACGATACAGCTTCACCTGAAAACACCGCGTATGGTATTATTTGAGTATGCCAATTAAAATCCCAAGATCCCATCAGAATTGTCACGTAAGTTGAATTAGTCACCTTTTCGCCAGCGGTTTAATTCACTCTCGGCACGTGCCAATTGTCCTTTGAGCCTAGCAACTTTCTCCTTTTCCTTTTCGTATCGGCGCTTCCATTCTTCCGCCGTTAATTCCTCGTTCACCGTCACATTATTCTTGATGGTCTTAGCTCTAAAGAAGCAACAGTTATGTGAGTTACGTGACGATTTTTCTTAATTACAGCCAACTGGTCAACCCGCACCAATACCTCTTTCCAAATTCCAAGGTGGACTTTGATTCGGATTCGTTAAAAGACGCAGGCGAGCAACATATTATAATTGTGGTCCGTGCATTACCACCAAGAGACTCTTGGAGTATACGGGTGAGCTTACTGTCTCGGTATGGCACGTGGCTTTTCTGTAAAAAAAATATATATATATATTTTTTCCCAATTTATAAAATTTTAGGGAGATATGTGAGATAGTTGAACAACCCGTTTAATGAAGTTGAAGTAAACTCACCGTGCCATCAGCTAGTGCAGATATAACATTTCCTAAAGCTGATAAAGACTTGTTAATGTTTTTAGCTTCATCCAAAACCATGCCTTCAGCTCCAGTCTTGCTAACCTAAAATTACAGCAATGTTGATTATGAGCAACCGGAATACATTTTCTCATATCCTGTGACAAAATTATCTCATTATCTCCAAATAATGTACCTTTTCGCTTCCCGCTAAATCAACTAAATATAGTTTTCCACTAAGTTTTTTCTGGTTCTCTAGATGTTCCTGCTTCACGTTTATAAGGAAGACACTATGACTTCGTGAACTATGTTCATTCATATCTGCATGTTAAAACGATTACATGAGAAAAGCAAATTTAAAAAAAGAAGCGGTCTAAGCTTTAGGAGGAATGCGAAGTAAGCATACTTGTCACTGCTATGTGTCGATTAGCTTTCCCTTCTTCGATAACGTCTAAGACTTCTTCTGGACTAGATACAAACCTTTCAGTAGCACCCTGCAAAGTTTTGGAAAAACATTAACGTAAACTTCCAGCAAAGGGATCCCGCTAAAAACTGTAGCATAATGGAAGAAACTTACTTTCACGTATGTTACCCTATTCTTGTCCTCGTGAACGGATAAATTTGTTTTTGAAACTGTGAAAATAAAAGATACACAATTAAAACCTTGACTGCCAAAATGTCTGTTCGTCATTCCAAGACGGAATGTTCAGTATAAAAATCAATCAAAAGAACAACTTAAATTTCAACATACCATCAAGCAAATCTCTAATTTTATCCAAGTAAATCTCAAAATATGAAACCTAGAGAAAGAAATTGTTGATTATGCACTCAATTATCATAATCAAATATTCATTAAAACCCTAATGGGCCAAAGATTACAAAACCTACTTTGATGTGAAATTCCAGATTTTCATCCATGGAATAGATGTAATTAAAAATATCTGATACTATCCGAGGAATAATACCCTGTGCCATTGTATCTCCAATAACTCCCTATAATCAACAAAATAAAGCTTTTAATTTCCACAAACGTTACCGCAGACAATTTTCATTGAAAATGTATTGACAATTTCAGGCAAATTTGTTCTTTTCGCAAAACAGCTACACAACAACGACAGGCACATCAGTAAAAAAGCCTCACCTCCATGGTATGCGTCTTTCCACTTGATGTTTGTCCATATGCAAATATAGTTCCATTATATCCATTAAGCACGTCTGAAAAAAAAAATTGAAATGGCTTTATTCCAACATCCTATACTTTTTTTACATAAAAAGTCACAAAGATGTATTAAGATGTTGCCGCATCTCCTGAGAATTTGTCGGAGCCACTCTGTGATATTAGTTAATGGAGACAGAAGTACTTGGCTTAATTATTCATTTACACCCTTGCATTAAGTGATTTTATAGCTTGCCCAGGCTATGCAGCAGGCACACTTGAACTGTTCTGCATACATTTCAACAAACGTGGTCTAATATATTAAGTGTTTTCCCTTAAATGATAGTCCTCACTAAAATTAATGACAGAATAACATTCTTGTTATGGTGCCAGTGCCGGCAAAACACCTGGTACCCTACTTTGCAAAGTTCTTAATTAGCAAAGCGAAGACAATTCAGCCTCAATGATGGCCACTTGCACACAAACTAAAATGCATTCACATTTGCTTGCTAGTTTACAATTAAGCCCAAAACAGTTTTAAAACATTCTCAAGTTTAGAATCTAGAAGACTATGCAAGCATAATTACCGATATAAATATTTCAAAGTTCACTATTAAGTTCAACTCATTTATGTTTTAAACTTAAGAAAAATTAATTTTATAAAGCATTTTACACCAAAAAATAAAGAAAGGAAATGGAAGCTGGATAGATTTTTCCTGATGTTCAGCTCCCCTTTTTCTGTTCACCTGGAGCAAATAACACCCCTGAGAAAATTCAATTTCAGTACTACAAGCATACACTCTATATGAATTACTTATTAGCAAACACCCAGGAATTCGCTGCTACACCATGATAAGATAATTCAACTGCTGCCAGCGAGCTTGTAATTAAATTTCGTGGTGACTAGACAGAAGATTCATTAACACTGTAAACACAACGTCACAGGTATAGGTCAAAGCAGAACCAAAAGCCATGAAACTTCGACTGAGGACTAAACAGAACGAGTAGTCTTCATTAAAGAGTGCCTAAAGAGTTTTATTGTCAAATAAAACAGAGAACAGTACAATGAAAAACGTGCTTTCACATTGCAAGATAGCGTAACTTGGTTACTTGGTTCTGCAATTTTGAAGCAGTCAATGAGTGTGACGAGCCAGCTGGTCAAGCCAACTATCTTTATTGCATCAGAACATTCGTTCTGTTATAACGGAAACAACCAATTTGACTGTCAAAAATAAAGCATGTGATTATAATCTCTCAACAGTCTACTGTTACATACTGTTACATGTTCTAATAACGTGCGCCAAAATGAACAAATCAAAATAATTCTGTATTGAGATGAAACAATATCGCAGCCCATATTTTCCATTGAAAATAGCGGATTTTTAACCTGTGATGCAGCAGGTGGGTGCAAGATACCGGATAACAATTACAGGTTTCCTGTCTGTGAGATTTTAATAGCCCTTACATGTTGCAGACTGTTGAGCAAATTATTGTAAAAGTAATATCTGCTGTGTGGTGGTGCCCGAACAGCTTCAATAGATCTTTAAACAACTTTTGACTCCATGGATATGTTCATAAAAGTGCACAGCTAGAGCTCTTTCTCTGGTAATAAAGCATGTTTATTGGAAAATTTACACTTCCTACAAGTAAGCGCACTAAACTCGTTTTATTAAAAATTGCAAGGTACACATATAAGAGGATCTAAATTAATGAAACTAAAATCGTTACAGAAAATTCCCCACAGGCCTGTGAACGTGATGGTAACATTAGTCTCGCAACGTACTTATATCACGAAACGAAGCTTAAAAACCAATGGAAAAACATCATTGGCTCAGCTTTAAAAAAAAAAAAAAAAATCAATAAAAGTATTGCTAGACACCGTTAGTTTTAAAATTCGTGCGGTGATTATATTTTAATGAAAACCACTTACAATAGCATGTCAAACAACTGGGGTATTATTAATAGATAATACATTATACTTTTATTTAAACGCAGTTGCCAAAAACAGCAGAAATGCAATGAAGCAAGAATATGATTCAACATTCATTTTCCGACAAGTTGCTCTTGAGTGCAACAAAACTAGCACAGTAAGTTCTCCTATAACCCTATATTTTTAAGAAAAACAAATTCCAAAGTCTAGTGTACAGTACTAAAAAACCCAATATTGCTGAACCAGTGTCTCGCCGGTTTCTCATGCAGCTTAGATAATGATTCCTGGACCATTTTTTTAGAATTAGTATCCACTAAACCATGCTTAAAATAGAAGTATAATCATCACCAGTACAAGCCTGGACATATCTAAAAGCATAAAACGTGCCGGTCCCGACTTGGGACCCGTGTGTATAAATGAACCTGTCTAAAAGCATATTTTTCACCGGTCCCAAGAGTATGCTTTTAGACAGGTTCTACTGTAGTCAAAATCGTTAGAGGCCAGCACAAGCTATGACGTCTTGGTTGATGAAAAGGCAGAGTCTAGGTCACCCCGTTGCACATTTGAAACCTGGGGATATTCTTGAACAGTTTCAGCCGTTTTTTATTCATCAGAATCCAGCACTACAGCTTGGTTGATCCTAAATACGATTAGGTAGCTCTTGTGACTCTCTAGAGATGGAGCATTCGGACCAGAGCTCATTCTCGAATAGTTTAATCAGAACCATAGTGTAATGTATCTTTATGAGCGTTCCATGATTGCATGCTTTGTTATGGTGCTATTCAAATAATCGAAAATGTTGTTCTTTTCTCCTGAGGTTGTTCCATATAAAAAGTGTTCTAGTTTTGACAGCCATTACTTCAGTTACCAAATAAATCTGTTCCACAAATGTAAGTTGACATTGAGATTAATGATCAGAATGGCAGTAGACTTAAACAGTCCACTGCATTGTTAAGATTCTGCTAACTTCAAAGTAAGAATCTAACACATAAGAAGTTAGCACTACAATTTCTTGGTGAATCCAAAAAACCTCTAGACGTCAGCAATTTGTGATTAATTCAAACGAAAAATCTAGGTCATCCCAAGAGTGGAGCATTTTCTTGTCTCGTAGACTTGAATATGCACTTTCCCTTCATCAGAACCCATGCGTTGCATTGTTCATTAGCAAATGAGTAAATTCCCATTTTATGTAATGTATAAAAGTGCCATGAATGTAATCGCCAGAAACCAGCCCTAGTGCAGTACTTGGTTGATTCCATGAGTGGAGTATTCGGATATGGGGCTATTATACATAGTAACAAAGACATTCGGACTAGGGCTCCTTCTCAAATAGTTTCATCAGTCTTGTGACATCAGAACCAACGTCAGAATCATGAGAACCTAGCACTACATTTCTTTGTAACTCCAAAAAAACCTTCAGAAGCCAGCAATTTGTGATTAATCAAACAGAAAAATCTAGGTCACCCTGGCGCATTTGTACCAGGGCACATTTCTGACTCTTTGTCTTGGAACACGCAGTTTTCCTCCATCAGAACCCATACGTTGCATTGTTCATTTGCAAATGAGTAAATTCCTTTTTTCCTGAAATGTGTAAAAGTGCCATGAATGTCCTTGTAATCGACATGAAACCTGCACTAGCAGAGTACTTCTTGGTTGATTCCAAAAATGAATTTAGGTTACCTCAAGATGGAGGTGGTAGGGAAGAGGGGGGGGTCTATTATACTACATATTAGCATAAAGGCGAATATATAAATGTACCCTTCTCATCCTAACAAGGGTCAAGTGCAATAAGAGGGACGCATAACGACATCAATGGCACCTGGCTGGCGGACATATATTCTGAATGGCACACATGCGCCGCTCATTACTGAAGCAATTACGATATGGGGAGCTTTGCTGCCCCAAAATAAGTCTCGTATCGATTAAACTAGCATGCGTTTGTGTTGCGGCTGTGAAAGCCAACAAAACTGGAACAACGAGAGATATACGCCACCACAAAATGTTATTAGGTCTGACAGCTCACGAATGGGGGAGGTATATATATAATATGCCTATGGTGCAACTATATAGAACTGATATCAGAGTATTCCCATTTCAGCCCTCCATTTTACTTAGCCCTTACGTGCTGTACTTGTCGACGAGCTTGGAAATTATTAAGCCCATATATATTCCACTACGCCTCGTTATAAAACCATACTTTCATCTTGATTGTTGCAAAAATAACGCTCGTTACTAAATGGAATTCCACGTATACATAGTTGCTACACCAAACCCATGAAGCCAAGGAAATTACGCTAAGACGATTTTATCAAGAAGAAGACTTACGTTTCCTTCCGTCACGTTTGCCAGGGATTGCGAAATTAGCTCGGCCTTAACTGCACAAGCTTGACGTTATGAAACGATTTATGGTAACAAAGTGTAGAAAAAAAATATATTCATAGCTTTTGAAAATGGCATTGCCTTCCCAAACTACAGCAATGTTCGTATCATATATTACATCGGTCATTAAACGTGCTGTAATAGCCTGAATAAACATGGTGACATGGATACAAATAAGGAAGAAGACACCAAGGATCCATTCAAAAAGAACGTCCTCAAGAGGGGGTGGGTGGGGGGTCTGCTGGCATGTGGACAGGGGAGGACAGGGGGGGGGAAAGTCATTATGGACGTCTGCTAATGACGGTATTTTTCAGTTTTCGGACACTGGAAGAAATGTGGCCCTTGTCCCAAATGTACTTGAATTGTCGGGAATTATGTCAAAATTTGTGTTAAACACACCAATTTCATGCTGAAATTACCCTTCGAGTTAAGGAACGAGTTTAGCTAGGTGAGTGCTTGGAAATTTATAGGATGGGCCTTTGTGTGTTTCAACAAATTTTCTGGACACCCTACTTAAAACAAAAAAAAAATTAAGGACGTGCATGAGTAAAGGGGGAGCGGGGTCTGGGCTAAAATGGACACCATGTGGACAGGGGGTGGTGGGTCGATTTTTGGAGAAATTTTGGGGACGTCCTTTTTGAATGGACCCTATAGTGACCCGTCTAGGTTAAAATTTCACTGAGCAAATTAGCCATAATTGGAAACTTTCCTTATTCCACATATGTTCTAGATTTTATTCATTAACCCCATTAAAATACAGTAATCCAAAAAGACCAAATGACTTGCCATCTAGAAGACAGTAAAAAATTAAAAAAACAAATAAAACACCAAGAAAAAGGACCCAGAAAAAATTCAGATATAAAAAAATGTAAAAACTACCAGAACAAAAAATGCAGCTTGAACAGCAAATTGTCTGAAATTTTAGCGAGTATTGGGCTAATACAATTGCGAGGATCCCCTTAATAACTTAAAAAGAAATTTGTTAAATAAACTCGGAAACTGCACATTTTGCCACATTGCAATTTGTTCTTTTGTTCATATAATAGGAGTATTAAAGTAAAGAAAATCCTCGCCATGTCTCAAGTAGATTGAGAAATTTCTAGACAAAAAAAACACCGTAGAAATGCAAATGACTGAGCAAAGCTGACAGTTAACTTGATTATGACAATGTCTTTCATGTTTGGCATCGTAAAAATGCATACAATTACTCTCGAAATTGCAGCAACTGCAGTTTAATAAACAATCGTGGAAAGTAGAAGAAGGTTTACGACACTAAAAAAAAACGAATTTGCAAAGTGCATGTAGAGAAACAAGTTAACAAGATTACTAAGAATTTTAACACAAATTTGTGTACTATATCAAAATTTACCAGCCA
>JAQGAE010002930.1:0-16148 GCA_034696685.1 Julus scandinavius | reverse complement strand
TGCAGTGAAGTTTAGGTGTATTGCAGTGAAGTTTAGGTGTATTGCAGTGAAGTTTAGGTGTATTGCAGTGAAGTTTAGGTGTGTTGCAGGGAAGTTTAGGTGTATTTTGCAGTGAAACTCGAGTGTAGTTCCTCATCCCTTTTTCTAGATTTCAAGGAAACCACTTAAAAATGTCTATTTTGTCCCAAACACTACAGAGCCCTAACTGTAGTAGTTTCTTTGTAGTAAACTTTTGTATTGTTTGAAATCCCCAATTTAACCCCACGTCCACACAGCGATGTTTCCAAGTTGAAACCACATTCCCAGGAGCCTCTTTTCGCCTAACTGCATCTCTTTTCTTATTCATAGACGTCTGTTGTTTTTCGGAGCTTGATTTTGAAGATGATAGATGGCGCTGCGCGTCGAGGGGTTTCTCAATAGGGGCAAAGAAGCCTAAGTTAGAAGAGGGAGTTAGAGCAGCTCCACATTCGGATATATGGCGTAAAAATCATGATAAATGAATTGGGGTTTTTTTAAATAAGAGGGGGAGGAAGGGTGAGATGTTGATCTGCGGGTGCATTTTGAAATTCGTGCATCCAGATATTTCCCATTGTGTGTTTTCTCTTCTGTCTGTGTGTGTGTGTATGCGAAATCCGTGAGCCGAAGCGCCGTCTTGACACTCCGCTATCTCCACGAATGATAAATAAGTTTGATACGTGTCTTATAAAAACGATATAAAATATGTATAAAATAGTAGAACGAATCAGAAGAAGATGCTTTTGATGGATGACGTTTGGAAAAAGGGAGGCAAAAATGGAGATTAAAGATGGGATTGAGGGGGAGGAAGGATTAAGATCCAGGGACAAGATGGCGCCCGGAGGTACGTAGGCACGTGGGAGTGGAGACACCTGCGTCGACCATGGTGGAGGGGTGGTCCATTTATGCAGGTTTTACTAAACTTAAGACACTTTTGTAGGTAGGATTTCTGATAATTGGGCCATTCGCTTGGGACCAGTCGCTTATGAGTGCCCGATGAGCAAGGACCAGTCATGAGTCATAAGTAAAATAAGCAAAGGGCCGAATGTAGTCGTGATCTGGTGGCCAATTTATAAAGGATACCATTAAGAGAACCTTCTTATGACTTTTGTAGCATTTCTGATTATCGGGCCATTGTACGGTGGGACCAGTCGCTTATCGGAGCCAAATGAGCAAGGACCAGTCATGAGTCATAAGAGTCGAATGAGCAAAGGTTTGAATGTAGTCGTGATGTAGTGGCCAATTTATGAAGGATGTCATGAAAAGAATCTTCCTCTGACTCTTGTAGCATTTCTGATTATCGGGCCATTGAACGGGGGGACCAGTCGCTTATCGGAGCCAAATGAGCAAGGACCAGTCTTGAGTCATGGGATTTAAATGAGCAAAGGGCCGAATGTAGTCGTGATCTGGTGGCCAATTTATGAAGGATGTCATTATGAGAACCTTCCTCTGACTCTTGTAGCATTTCTGATTATCGGGCCATTGTACGGTGGGTCCAGTCGCTTATGAGTGCCCGATGAGCAAGGACCAGTCTTGAGTCATGGGATTTAAATGAGCAAAGGGCCGAATGTAGTCGTTATCTGGTGGCCAATTTATGAAGGATGTCTTTATGAGAATCTTCCCCCGACTCTTGTAGCATTTCTGATTATCGTGCCATTGAATGGTGGGACCAGTTGCTTATGAGAACCAAATGAGCAAGGACCAGTCATGAGTCATAAGAGTCGAATGAGCAAAGGGCCGAATGTAGTCGTGATGTAGTGGCCAATTTATGAAGGATGTCATGAAAAGAATCTTCCTCTGACTCTTGTAGCATTTCTGATTATCGTGCCATTGTACGGTGGGTCCAGTCGCTTATGAGTGCCCGATGAACAAGGACCAATCACCTAATTAAAGGACCTATTGCAGTCATGACAGGTGGCCAATTTATAGAGGATTTACTTCCGTGAGTATTATACAGCCCATTCTGAATAATGGGGCCACTGATGAACAATATCAGCTATTGAACAACAGAATAGACCAGTAAATCTGTGTGGCAGTTGGCCAATTTATAGAGGAATTTGTTTATAATGTTGCCCTTTGTAGCAACCCATAAATGGGACATCTCCTTAATCGGTCCACCGCTCCATATGTCCCTGACCACCAAGTAATCCACCGCATTTAGAATTTAGAAACGTTTAGATTTTAGGGGAGATAAGAAATTGGGGAGCTCCGTTTAATAGATCCACGCTTTGGACCCTCTAAAACATGCTTTGTGCCCCTATTAACCGGCACAACTTTTTTCCTCGATGGTTCCACTGTCCTCACTCTTGTTATTATCAAATTTTCTGAAAGTCGTCGTGGGGGAACCCCCACCCCCTTGATGGGGAATCCCCACAATGCGCCATTTTCTCCCCACACACACTTTGGGAGGGAGGGGATTTTCCCATCCTCCTTCTAGGGAGGGAGAGGGAAAAGGAGGGGGTTATAAATGCGTAAGATTCCCCACCCTCGTTTTAGCTTTTCTCCTAATGACATCATATTTATGGTAGAGCAGAGAGAGGAATTCGTTTGGCGCCAGACGCCCTGGAGATGATTCACGTGAGCCCCATGTTTGGCGCCAACCGACGCCAGCGCCACCCACTGCTTCCGGAACCTCCTCCTCATGGGCACATGGCGATGGAGGAGGCCACCTGGCGGCCAGCGAAAGCTGCTGCAAATGAGAAGGTTATTAGAGTTAGGTTTAAGGACCCAAAGGCAACTAAGGCTAAAAAAAAATACCCGATGCGGTAAAGCGGGTGCTCCAACTTTACGTAGAAAACCACCATCGAGGTGGCTACGTAGAGTTTTGTGGATTTGGGCTTTTGTGGTTTTTTTAAATTTTTATTTAGTTCACTAGTAGAGGATATATGCGGGACTCGGTCCATCTTGCCGAATATTTTGGTTCTTGTATTGGTTATTTATTTTGAGTTTGTGGTTAATAAAACAGGTTAGGGTTTTTATTATATTTCGCATTATATTTTTCCTGATTTTTTAATGAATTTTTTAATAATTTTTGCTGGATGTTGGGAGCTGGCGTACTTTGACGCAGACTCCATAGACCGCACATTCGTAAAGTTAACCGATTGCATTAAATTTTTTAAATTGTTACAGCAAGATTAACATTTTGTGTAAATAATGAAATATACATATTATGCTAAAATGTTGGTTGCCAGGCTACAGATAAAGATGGCAGTATATATATAGGTCAAAATATCGAAACAAAGTATCGTTACTAACCAAATTATTGGAAAAAAGTATCACTGGTTACTGATATTAGTAGTTGTCGTTAAGTATGGAGAAGTTAATTATTTAGAAGTTAATAAAAATGGTTGCGTATTTCTTAAGGCGCGTCTCGACCAAGACATACATAAAAATGTATGTACATACAAGAAATAAAACACCAATCGCAAACCATGTACGTACATGACAATGTATGTGAAAGTGTATCCACCAAGATATACAAAAAACGTGTGCAAATGTATGCGTGGTGACACGTGGGTGATTGTTGCTTCAATTGAGCCAATGGCTGAGCCGACGGCTAACGGCTCAGTCGACACTACATACATTTTCCCGGGACTCCGCCCGTTTTGCCTATATTTTGGTTATTTATTTTGGGTTTGTGGTTAATAAAAACAGGTGTGGGTTTTACTATGTTTGGTTCAAGAAGCTCCTCCTCCTCCTCTAAAAACCTGGCCAGTCTGATACTTGTTAAGAGGGATCACAACCTTATCCTTTTCAATGGGAGTGCAAAAATTCAAATAATAATTTAATTTAAAAACTACTATTTTAACGTGAAAAATGACACGAACATGACCTTGCTGATTTATAAAGCTATTTTATACAATTTTTATTTTTGTTTAATTTTTTTTTGTTTGACTGTGAGTGTCGTTGCAAATTTTTCCATTAATAAGGATAAGGTTGTAATCCCCCTTAACAACAATTCAAACTTAATTTGGTATGATCAAGCATGGATAAAATTGTTGAAAACTACTTAAAAATAACATGTTTGATGTTTTAAAAAAGTTGTGGGGAATCTACTAATGTACTTTTTATACACAGGTTATTATTACGAGGGAATCCGTGAAAATATTTCAAATTTTAATTTTTTTTATTATTAACTTTACGGCGCTGGTTCCAATTAGTGAAATTGGGTGTCTTTTTATGAGCACAAAACATGAAAAAGATATTTAAATCGGACAATAAATAAAAAGGATATGACCAAAAAAATGTTTCTGCTACCCCTTAAGTGAAGCTTTCGTGTGGTGAAACACAAAAAATCTTATTTTGTCATAACTTGTTTGTTAATTGTCCGATTTTAATTACTTTTCGTGTTTTGTGCTCATAAAATGAGACTTTTAATTCCACCAATTCGAACCACCTCTGTAACATCAATAATAAAAAAGTTGAAGTTATTAGTTGCTTATTGAGCCTCTTTTACTATTAAAGGCATAGTTTTTTGCCCTATTTCGGAGGGTGTCCAATGTGCGGAGGTGCCCAGATTAAGGAGGTGGTTGCGTAAAATGTTCGCCTGGTAGCCAGTGGCGCGATGATGACGTTTTATAGTCGCTCTTATCGTTTTTATGCGCACTCGATTCACGAATTAGGCCTAAAATTAAAACGTACAGGGGTGGCACTAAAAACAAAACTTTAAACAATTTCAACATAAATACTCTCAAATGATCCTGTTTTCTAAGATTTCTTCAAATTGTTTCATATTTTGTATCATTTTACGAAAATAATAGTACAAAAAACACGAATTTTGTTGGGTCCATTTCTGTCATAAAGTACCTCATCATGTGGGGTAACTTTGGGATAGGGCGTTTTTCAAGCTATTTAAAAAAAGATAAAATATTCATTTAGTAACTTAAAAAACGATAAATAGGCATTCATTTAATAATTTAAAAAAAACAATATCTAAATCGTAAAATTTGGATACTTTTAGATTGAGAGGGTTAACTTTGGGGCCAGTCATTATTTTGTCCTATTGGGCCATTTTCCATATAGTTCTGAGACCATTTATGGTCATATATGGCGTTTAATGCCTATATATGGAGTTGATATACTCGCAAGATAAATATTGTGATAATATAAGGTTGGGCAGCTGCTTTAAATCTTCCCCCATTTTCAAAATCCACCAAAATTAGTTAGGTCCTTTGAAATTATTCATTTGGGAGTTAAATAATAAGAAAATTGCAGAAACTCAAGTTTGGGTTAATTCCAAAAATCCCAAACATAATCCGTTTTTCAGTGCTTTCATTGGTCACTAAACTATGACTGAAGTGTGTGAATCTACAAATGACTGAAAAAGGCCCTTTGAAACCCGTTTAAGACATTCCAACCCCAAAGTTAACCCTCTCAAACTAAAAGTATCCAAATTTTTCGATTTAGATGTTGTTTTTTAAATTATTAAAGGAATGCCTATTTTATCGTTTTTTAAATTACTAAATGAATATTTTATCTTTTTTTAAAATTACTAAATGAATCTTTTGTCGTATTTTCAACACGTAAATATATTAAAATAAACAAATAAACAAACATAATAGAGTTTCCATAAACGACCGCTGTGTGGCGCTAATGCATCTGTCGCACCCAGGCCTCGTGACGTCATTGCACGTGACGTCAACGTCGTTACGTCACACGCAGTCAGCTGTTCCAATGCAAGCCCCAGGACACATTTTTTAAAGGAGATTTTTAGTTTTTTCGTTTTTCCCCCCACAAATAAACACCGGAAAAAAATTACTCCGGATCATCGTATTCGCTATTTATTATATTTGCAATAAGACTTAAGGTCTTACCATCCGTAAATGGAACGCTGTACACGTACACGGGCTTTTCCTAACGGTTGGGAATAGGAAAACCGTATCCTGTCTATCCTGGGAGAATCGAAGGACATAACAACTTATTCAACGCTTCATTTTCAGACAAACTATTCAATTTAAGAGCATTTTTCACTCAAATTAAATTATTTTTCTAGTCGTCGTTGAAGCGACGTCCATCTTGTTGTTCCAAATAAAAAATGGAATGCGACAGTTCCACTGTTGCCTCGGTTACGTTCTATTGTGTCTCGTGCAGCGCTGCGCGTGACGTAATCCTAACCACGTATTGGAACGATCGCATTAATTGGCGTTTAAATGTAATTAATTGACTATTAAATCGCAATTAATCAGTAAAATGACCGGGTAAAGCTCGGTTAGATCTACATATCATAGTTGAAGCAAAGTCGAAGAAGTAATGAAGTACGCGGAGACGACAACAGGTTTACAGGTTATGTCGTTCTATGGTTCTATGGTTAGGGTTTTCACTCCTAAGCCTTCGTGAAACGGTGTGAATTCTATAAGTATTTTTTTCATCTAATTTCAAAGTGTTTTTAAAAGGAAATGTATATAGAAAAACAACGTTATTTTTCCATGGAAACTTGTATAACTAGACTTGCATAAAGTTAACGCAGTATAACAATTAATGTATTGCCTTTGCTGAGAACCTAACTAGCCTAAACTAGTGTTACCTAACCAACGTGTATTTTAGACAATGGTCAATGGTTTTAAAAGGGCAAGAAACGTGTGCCAATTATACTCGGAATCCAGTGCTATCTATTTTTTAAGCTTCCTGTGCAACTTGGACCGTTTCCCCACAGGGGATTTTGATAATTAATTTGATTTGAGTGCCACACGAGCACGTTAACCGAGGTCTAAAGGTTAGTTATTTTCCTTCCTTTTTAATAAGATATCGTTTTTCGATGTCTATCTCAACCGGACTTTGAACACACGTATAGTTTTGAACAACGTGTGAAATCAGCTTTGACTTTTTCTCCCTGCCTGGATTTTCACTATCTTCTTCTTTTTCTTCTTCTTCTTCTTCTTCTTCTTACGTTTTGTTTTCCTATCGAAATGGATTTGTTTTTGGCGCAGAGAGGATGACGTGTGTGTCGTAAGGAGGGCTTTTTTCTGTGTGCTTTTATTTTTTCTTTCTTCAACGTGTGCGATTGCAGCGAATTTCTCACTGCTTCGTCCTCTGAAACAAATTGCGACACTTTTTGCCAACCGAAGATAATTTATTTGACATTTCGCGGAAATTTTCTGCAGTCAGAGAGACTGCTAGGAGGGGGAAAACAGTTCACTTTTTTTTATTTAGTAATTTTCAAAATAATCACTTTCGAAGTATAGGGATGGCGCCACTTTATACATACATGAAGTCATGCAGGGAAAATACCTCGTATATATGGACACAAATGAATGTTTTGTTATTAAAAAATATTCAAACTAAAAATTGATAGTTCTTGTGATTTCAATCACGTTTTTGAAGGACACAGCGCTACAAATATGCGTTATCCTCATACGAGTTTAAATATTATAATTACATATTATTACTATTTGAAATCAAAGATTAAATAACGAAATTTGTTGCTTATGTTTTCATAATTTGCATGTTAAATTTGCATCCCGCGTATACTTTTTTGTTGTTGTCTATAACTAGACGCGCGTGAAAATCGAAATAGACGAAACTAACGCCCCCAGGTTCAAGTGCGAAACGAAACACGCGCCCGTGCCAACGTTCTATTTGGCATTTTTTTCATTGCCAGATCCATTTTTATGAATTATATGGTGCATAATTGTTTCATATTATAACTACAATGACTACTTTATAGAAATTCGACTGTTTTTCCTAATATTCCATCTTAAAGTTTCGTTTTAAAACTAGACGCGCGTGAAAATCAAAACGCCGGGCTCGAGTGCGAAGCGAAATGTATAGCTCGCGCTGACGTTCCATTTATTATTTGTGTTCCATAAAAACAAAATTCGCCGCCATTTTTATTTAGATATGTTTTTTACAGCTGAAATATCAAGTTTTTCTGCAGTTGTTTCGAAGATTTCGGTTTGTTTTTGCCGCGGAATTCAACGGATCTTCCCTGGATGAAAAGAGGACTGGAAAAAGCAATAAATTCGCCCGTTTTCCAGCCTTTCGTGCTCAGCATCATGCAAAGCCTTCCAAACAACTACAAATAAAACTGTATTTGCAGCGAAAAAAAATTTGAAAAAGAAGATTCTTCGTAAATTCGATGAATTGCTGCCGTTTCGTCGCGACATATCGCCGGAAGAAGCGGACGGAAAATGACGGTAAAGACGAAAGGGAAAACGGAAAGAGAAAAAAAAACTGGCCGTCATGGTGGATCTACGTGTTGATGGCAACGGCCGTAAGAGGACGCTGTCACCCTGATCCAATTAACCGTCAATAAGGGTCAGTCAAAAAGTTTATAAGGCTAAACTTTCTCTGAATTTCAACAACATTTTTATGGATAATATTTATCTAGATTTCCAACTATTTTTGAAAGATCACTAAATCAGAAAAATTCACTTTAAATTCACTTTAAAATTACTCAATTACAAAAAGTGAATTTCTTGACAACATACTGACAATTTAGCTTTTTTTCCAGAAAATTTACAGATATATGATATAATTTTAAATAATTATACTACTGCAGAAGTCACACGACCATGTCCGTGTCATCTACTGTATATTTTGTTAATCTCAACATGTTATTTACTGTATAGGTGCCTCATTCAGGAAAATATCCATGTCTCAGATGTTTGGAAGATTAGTTTGTGGCAAATACCTGCTCTAATTATTATCAGAAGTTATGTGCCCTATCACAGGGCCATTCAGTCACAGCATGCATCTTCACAAACTAATGGATTGTATGTTCATGGTTATCCACATTAAAATGTATGTATACTTTGAAGAGATTGTTTTCAAATGTTTGAAAATAACGCCATAATTTTCAAAGTAAGTTTTTTAGGGGCACCAATTTGGGGACTCGGAAGAGTATTGTATTTCAATCGTGCCGCAGGATCCACTTTTTGCCGTGTCAGATTTTCCAGTAACCTTTAAAATCTGAAAACATGCTTCAATTTTCAACCAGTCAGGAATTATGCTTGAAATTTGCAAAAAAAATATTGGAGTAATTGATCGTAGGAGGAGTCCTTGAAAATGTATTTTGTTTACGACTAATTTTTTTCATTTCAACTTTTGTAGGTTCTAAGAAGTGGTTGCTATACTAGGTCCTAAAGGCATGCACCTTTCCATTCTATACCTAATGGATAAAATGTACCTAACCTCGAAGGGTATATACTGTTTATTTGTCCATGCATTTTTAACTTTTGTAGGTTCTAGGAAATGGTTGCTAAAGGTCCTAAAAGCCACCGTGTCTATACTCATTGCATAATGGGTGAAACTGCCTTTGACCCTCCCTACCTTAGGGACCTAACCTCGATGGACTCCTATTATTTACGACTACTTATTTTTTCATTTAAAACTTTTGTTCTAAGAAGTGGTTGCTGAAGGCCCTAAAGACATGCACCGTGTCCATTCTATCCCTAATTAATAAAATGGACGTAACCTCGAATATAATGGATGTATTTTCCAACCCATCATCCTATATCTATAAGGATATGAAATGGATAAATGAGGGTATAAGCAAGGTATAAATGAGGTGGTGTGTCCTTTTCGAGTGCCCCTTACCCTAGTCCGTGCCGGTAGCGCCCCCAGCCGTCACGAGGCGGAGCAACCTGTCCGAGGTGAGAATCGGCCGCCGTCCAATGAGCGTCGAGCAGGAAATGGACCAATGAGCTGTGAGATGTCCCCCGTGGCACTGTATTCGGGAGGTGAGGGGTGTACGGTGCGCCCTGCCCCCTACAATAGCAAACGACTCACCGGTCGGTCGGAGACTCCGTCCGTGTCCCCACCCCCCCACGCCGCCACTCTCTCTCTCCTCCCTCCCCACAACCAAACCTCTCACTGTCACCTTGGCTTTTCCACAGTGAACATCGGGCCTTCCTCGCCTGTGCATGTCAGGGTCTCAAAACATCCTCCTCCCCACCCTCACCCTCACCCCCCGCACCTCCCCACCCTCATTTTGCCTCTATCACGAGACTACGACTACGGCACACACAAAAACAAGCCCACGAGAGGTTATTATACGACGCCATGACGGCCTGCAGGGAGGAGGACGATTTTCGTAAATCCCAACCGGTACACGACGAACATCCTAACCGGTAGCGACACGCTAATCCTAACCGGTAAAGGAGCCGAGGAAATCACGGAGAGAACCGTTTTTCACCCCTCCACGCGCCTGCTTCTTGTTTTGTGCGACTGTTTGTGATATATATATTTTGAATCGCGTGGTTTTATATAAAAGGTGATATCGAAGAATAATAATAATAATAATAGGTGAAAAAGAAGAAGAAGAGGAAGAAGAGAGACCCTCATCATCATCATCATCATCATCATCTTGGGGATCATCAGGACGCCACGTGAAAAAAAAAATGACGTCGCCGCATTGGGACCTCACTACTACTGCCAATAATACTACTACTGTTACTACTACTACTACTGCTGCTGCTGTTACCGCTCATGTTCTCGCTACTGACGCTGCTGTTACTCATATTGCCTCGGGCGTCGTTAACGTGAGATAAATCGCCCCCCAAACCAGACGTCCCGAATGCGACGAAGATGGCCGAAAACACCGCCGCCTCTGCAGCAGGACCCATCAGGTGCACTAGGAGAAAACAGGCCAATCCCAGAAGGAAAAACGGTAAGGGCCTCTAACATTTATGCACAGAGAGCATGTTGGATTTTTGTGGCACTCGTGTATTATCTGCTTCCAACACGTTGCCAAGGATTTCGAGAGCTCCCCCCCCCCTCCTTTCGGTTGTGGTGGGCTAAAACTAAGGGTCCTAGAATGAGGAACTGTATATAGGGCATGTAATATGAGTGGTTGTACATGATGGATTTTTGTGGCGCCTGTGTATATGCGTTTCCAACACGTTGCCAAGGATTTCCAGAGTCCCCCCCCCCCTCTTTCGGTTGTGGTGGGGTAAAACTAAGGGTCCTAGAATGAGGAACTGTATACAGGGCATGTATTATGAGTGGTTGTACATGATGGATTTTTGTGGCGCCTGTGTATATGCGTTTACAGGGATTTGGGGAGGTCCTGGGATTTAGGGAGGGAGAGGGGGTTGTTTTTGGAAGACTAAAGGTCCCAGACCGAAAAACGGTAAGGGTAGGATTTTTGTGGCGCCTGTGTATATGCGTTTCCAACACGTTGTCAAGGATTTGGGGAGGAGGGGATCCCCTTTCGGTTATGGTGGGGAAAAGTAAGGGTCCTAGAATGAGGAACACGGTGTAGAGTATTTTTGTGGCACCTGTGTATATGTGCGTTGCCAGGGATTTGGGGAGGTCCAGGGATTTAGGGAGGGGATGGGGACCCTGTTGTGGTGGGAAAACTAAAGGTCCCAGACTGAGAAACGGTTTAGGACATGTGTAGAAGATTTTTGTGGCGCCTCTGTATGTGGGTTTCCAACACGTTTCGATTTGGGGAGGGATGAGACACGTTGTTGTGGAAAACTAAAGGTCCCAGACCGAAAAACGGTTAGGGTAGGATTTTTGTGGCGCCTATGTATATGTGGCTTGTTTTTTTACTTTTAAGGCCTTTTGAGGCCCTTTGAGGTTGAGAAACTGACAGTTGTGGACTTTCTGGGTTGACCCTGCAATATGGAAATAGGGCATGGGGCAAAATATAGTTAACCAACCCGAAAATGAGATGGGACCCACTGCAGAGGAGAACCTGAGATTTTGGGGCCACCTTCTTGTTGGATATCATATGCAGAAAGTTGATACTAATTGACCTATAAAGCCCTTTGAGGGTGGCCTGCACTAGGCCTTTAGTTAACCCCCAAAATATCCTCAAAAAACGGTAAGGGCATTTGCATACGTGTAAAGGATTTTTGTGGCGCCCGTGTATAAGTGGTTCGACGTTGGGCCTGTTTTTTTTTTGGGACTTTTTCATTTTGCAACTCCTGACCAACAAGTTGACAATAACGACATCGAGGTCTTCCTCGAAAAATGTGGCAGGGACCCAGCGCAGGAAAAAGAGGGGTCCTTTTTTGGGAGGGAGATATGGGCCCACTAATGTACTTGTTGGAACCACAAACCTTGGACATCATGACTTCGAATGTTGACACTTTCATTAGTCTTGGAAAAGTTGACACTAATGGACTTTAAAGGTTTGACCCTTCAGAGACCCCTCGAAAATGAGACAGGACTCTGCAGCAGGAGTAGAGGTCCTTGTTTTGGATTTTTGAGGGAGATGGGGCTAACCCCTGAAAATAAGACGGGACCCACTGTAAAGTAGAAATATTTCTTTGGGTCTTTTTAAGAGGTAGATAGAGGTCCCACGACATATGGGACCCTCAACAACCTTGCTATCCCCCAAAAATAAGACCCTACAGGAAGAAGGTCCCATTTCTGGTTTTTGGGGGTCATTTTTGGCAGATGGGGCCCATTAGAGAACGCTTATCATCCTCGTGCTATAACCCTCGTAAAATGAGGCCCCAAACTGCCCATTGTTCTTAAAACACCCAAAAGTAAGTCATGGACCTAAGAAACTGATACTGTCATGCCCCTTGCTACATTTTAGGTTACCACCAAAATTAAATGTAGAAATATCGGCTTAATAATTGGGATGTTTGTTTGGGGCACTTGTTTGGGAGTTTATGCCCTTAAAAAGTTGACTCTTTCGAAACCCCTTCACCCAAATAGTCGAAATAGAAGAGGAATAAATCGTTGTGTCCATTGTTTTATTGGATCTTTATGTGTAGTAGGACCCTCTCGTGATTTCGCGGGGTGGGACCTTTTTCGGAATTCCCTCCTCTATTTCGGCAGAGGCGCTGCAACAGGGACCTTTGATTTGGCCCTATGTCAACGAAATGCCCAAGATTATGGTTTTTAACTCATCTTAATCCGGACTAATCCTCGCTTTTGTTTACGTGGGACAAATACGAGATTTAAGAGACACCCCAAAAAAGAAGGTCCTAACCTTCGTAGTCTGGGTCTTCTCATCCGATGACCTCAATGTCCTGCATTTTTAACGTGTTATGTCCGAACCAAAGGTCAGATTAGTAAAGTTGAACGGTGTAAAGTCTGGTTATTGATCAGGACCCAAATGTAGCATTTTTAGGCCATTGCACCATATATTTGTTTTAATATCCCACATGAAAGTCCAAAATGTTGAAATTTTCCACGCAAAAATGTGGAAAATGTTAATGTTTGGCATTGTTTTCTTAATCGTCGGTTAAAGTTAACGACAAAAGTAGAACCTCTGGACATTCCGATAACGATCGCTATGTGGGACACTCGAAAAAGGGACCTTTAGAACAAACCCAATGTGTACAAATATCCGTATTTTTTAAAAGAAAACATGTGTTCTTTTTGAACACGATCGTAGACGCAATATGTTTAGATTTCGTTTCCCCACACGTATTATTAAGTGCGTACTCGATAATGGAATCTGTACTTGGAACGCTCGGTGTTCGATTGGTGGGCTTTTAGAACGCGTGGGGTTCGATTTTATCGTGTTTAGAACGGTTAACATTCAATCGATGTGCATTTAGAACCCTCGGTGTTCGATTTGTATATGTTTAGAACGAACTTTGTTCGATTTTACCATGTTTGGGACGCTCGGTGTTCGATTCTCGTGCATTTAGAGAACGCTCGGTGTTCGATTTTTTTTTCACGTTAAGAACGCTCAGTGTTCGACTTTTTGTAGTTTAGAACGCTCAGTGTTCGATTTGAGCACTTTAAGAACGCATTGTGGGTTCGATTTTAACTCATTTAGAATGCTTGGTCTTCGATTTATTTGTAGTTTCGAATGTTCGGGGTTCGATTTTTTTGCGTTTCGAATGCTCGGTGTTCGATTTGAGAATGTTTAGAACGCTCGGTGTTCGAATTGTTTCTAGTTTAGAATGCTTGGGGTTCGATTTGAGCACATTAAGAACGCCGGTGTTCGAGTTTTTTTCTACTTTTGAACGCTTGGTGTTCGATTAGTTTCTAGTTTAGAATGCTCGGAGTTCCATTTGAGCATGTTTGGAACGCTTGGTATTCGATTTGATTATGTTTAAAACGCTCGGGGTTCGATTTTAAGGCATGTGTTCGATTTGAGTGCGTTTCGAACTCTCGGTATTCGATTTGAGCCCGTTTAGAATGCTTTGGTGTTCGATTTGAGCATGTTTATAAGGCTAAGTGTTCGAAAGCGTTATAATGTTCCATTAATGCCCACTTAGAATGCCTAATGTTCTATTTAATAGTCCGCTTGTGAAGCGCACTAAGCAAGTGCTTACACTTAGTGCTTCCTTAGTATATGTATCTTGTACAGGTTCTAAATTATAAGGGTTTTTCCCCTCCATTAACTCGGGTTCCCTAATGGGCATTTAGCTTAATTGAAGATTAAAGATAAGTAGCGTTTAAGTCTATATATATAACTAGTGCTGTATATATAATCGACCATTAAACTTAATTGGAGCTCGGTGCAACCGGATTTAATCGTAGATTACTTCCAGATTAATCCATGAATGAAGAAATTTAATTTCTAAATCCCAACCAAAAGCAGTCCCTAACCACGTAGTCTATGGAAGATAATTTTGACGGAGCTCTTCAAGGGCCAACATTAACAATGCACGCGCTATGCAAATTTACGGAAATCTTTTCGGGACGCCCAAACCTTTTGACGGAGGTCTTCAGGGACCTAATACTCGTTATGAAATTTAAATTTTGGGAATGTACGGAAATACCCTTTTTTTAAATTTTGACGGAGCC
Source organism: Julus scandinavius (assembly GCA_034696685.1). Lineage (NCBI taxonomy): Eukaryota > Metazoa > Arthropoda > Diplopoda > Julida > Julidae > Julus > Julus scandinavius. The sequence goes on along the minus strand of JAQGAE010002930.1, from coordinate 1,469 downwards.
TCCGAGGGTCCAAATGGTATTTGTGTTAAACCCTTTGGTGTACATTGTGTGTTTGTGTTTGAACCCATCTGTTGTTGGAGAGTCCCCCCCAAATCGATTCACCTTCGCGAGTTGGTTTTGGGGGGAGAGAGAGAGACTCTCGGAGAGTCGATCGCCATCTGCAGACAAAAGTCTGCGAAATGTTCCAACTTTGAAAAACGAATTTGTGTGAGGGGGTTCTCTCGCAAATGGACGGAGACCCCGTCGGGATGCCTTTACGAATAAACACGTTTTATTGATGTATTTCCAACACCGACATGTAGAATTTCATGTTTAAGATATGTCTGCCTTGAAAATCTTGATACTTTAATTTTTAGCACCTTTCAAAAGTAGAGAATTATGCTTGAATTTTGTGTCGAGATCTGGGAATTTCTGTTAATAGTATACACAATTTTATACAAAATATTCAGTTTTATTTGGAAAATGTGTTCGATTTGTGGTGGGAGGGGTCCTTGAAATAGACTTGAATTTGTGACAATTTTACTGGACACCCTGCATGGCATGTTTAAGCAGGGTGTCTGTAGGAAAACTTTGAAAGTCTGGAAATGTACTTGAGTTTTTAGCCCACTTGGAATAGTCTGGAATTATGCTTGAAATTTATGTTCGATTTGTGGTGGGAGGGGTCCTTGAAAATTTAACGAATCCTTGAATTTTTTTCATCAAATTTACAGGACACTCGCATGTTTAAACAGGGTGTCCAACATAGCCTTGAAAGTCAGGAAATGTGCTTGAATTTTTGATACATGGTTCATAGGTGTCAATATTTGGTCTTAAATTCCACTAAGTGTAAATATATTTAGACATCTCTGTGGGAGGGTCATCCGCATTTCGTTAAAACTGGGGCCTATTTTTAGGTTTTTCTGGGATCGATATCGAATGATTATTGGCTAGGGCTTTTTTTTTTTTTTAAATAATCTTCGAAATCCCGGTCAAATAAAGGTGTTTATTCCGCTTGATAGAAAAACAACGCCAGAGGTCGAAGCAAACGTCACTCAAGGCTCACTCAAGGCTCACTCTCACCACAGTTGCTCACATCGCATGAGCTTGAGACCGAGCTGCGTCTCAAATCTCAGATGGACAGAAAAATTGCCACGTCGAGCTCAAGGCTGGGACGAGCGAGCCAAATGTGACACTCAAGCTTGAGCTTTAGCTTGAGCTGCAGTTTGTTGAACAACTATGGTATGGGCCTCAGTGCCCACTCAATGCTTACTCAAGGCTCACTCAATGCCCACTCAATGCTCACTCAATGCCCACTCAATCCCCACTCAAAGCTCACTCAATCCCCACTCAAAGCTCACTTAATACCCACCCAATCCTCACTCAGTGCTCACTCAATGCTCACTTACTACTCACTCAATGCTCACTCAATACCCACCCAATCCTCACTCAGTGCTCACTCAGTGCTCACTCAAAGCTCACCCAATGCTCAC